>OU696575.1:10738467-10848467 GCA_916048095.2 Sacculina carcini | reverse complement strand
ATATCATACATACACATACACATATCATGGATACACACATATCATACATACACATATCATACACATACACATATCATACATACACATGCACATATACAAATCATGAATACACATATACAAATCATGGATACACACATATACAAATCATGAATATACACATATCATAGATACACATGCACATATCATACACACATCATGCATACACGCACACATATCATACATACACATATCATAAACATATCATACACATATCACACACATATCATACATAAACACACACACATACATACACACACACATACACAGCGGGTCAGTGTGGCGGTAGTGCGCGACAACGCGGTAGCCATCACCAGGTGGCTAAACTTATCCGCAAATACCGCGCGCGTGTGTGTGTGCGTGTGTGTGTGTGTGTGTGTGTTTAAAAAAATATAAAAAACACACACATATACACATATCACACATAACAATGAAAAGATCACACACGTTTTTTTCATTTCATCTATTAAAGCATTACTGTAGAGCGATTCATATTAATAAAACATTCATTCATTAATCAACACACATGCACATGGGACACACACACACATACATATTGACACACTGACACATTGACACATTGACACGCACACACACACATCACATCACAAATCACATATTGAATTCAGCGCGTACACCCTGACACACACACCCACACATACGCATATACATACCAAGGACTACCATTATACAGGGAGTGCACAACCGAATGGTTCACTCCGCTAGCGAAGGCCACTGCTTTCAATGTAAAGCAACGTTTTATAATGGACGAACATGCAAAACTACGTTAATAGATGTACACAAGGTATGAGCTATACACACTTACTTAAGGTATGAGCTAAAAAGTAGCATACATAACTTCGTGTATACAGAATATATTTCCGTGGTTCGAAACCCGGCGAAGGAGAAAATCCTTGGGCCAATTCTATAATCCAACAGCCCCTGTCCACCCAGCAGTAAATGATGGTACCAGATATCAGTCATGTGTTATGTCATGCATTCTGGGGAGGTGGCTCTCTCTAATACGTCTTCCGTCCTTGTGGCGTCATAGCGTGGACAGGGTCGGTTCTGCAGTGGCAGCGAGCTGCACGGAACACACCTGTGTGTGTTCATAAGCTTCGACTTCTTCCCGTGTAGCAGCTGCCACTTGAGGCCTTTAACCTTTAACTCCACAATGTAACTTTCTTCTTCAATGTTTCTGTCCTCTGAATATTTGTTGATGATCAAGATGCAGACGGATTGCAGTGATTGCAGTTTATAACCTTCAACCTTCAACCTTTAACCTTCTGTTGCCATTCCCAGCTTGTCGATTCGTTTTACTAATAATATTAGTATTATTAGTTATAATTAGCACTCACCTCGGTCATCTGCCGACACCATTGTAGCAGCGTTTTCTCCAGATTAGTCTGTTGTGTGTCGCACGTGAGTGAACGCAACACATCCTCCACCTTGATACACACCAACACACACACACACATACACATACACACAGGTACAGCTACACCAGAAAAATAATTAAGCAAGTAATGGAGATAAAATAGATGATAGAGAAGAGAGAGAGGGAAAAAGAACAATTAAATTGTAACAGATATTGTCTTATTGATATTAGTGACAGCTGCTACACGGGAAACAGTCGAAGCTTATGAACACACACAGGTGTGTCCCGTGCAGCTCGCTGCCACAGCAGAACCAACCCTCTCCACGCTATGACGTCACAAGGACGGAAGACGTATTAGAGAGGGCCACCTCCCCAGAATGCATGACATGACACATGACTGATATCTGGTATCATCATTTACTGCTGGGTGGACAGGGACTGTTGGATTATAGAATCCACCCGAAAGAATTCTCCTCCGCCGGGTTTCGAACCACCAACCTCTCGCTTGTGAGGCGGCTGTGCCACTGACCTGCCAGTGTAGAATGATACACCAGACGAGCGCCAGGGTGAGTTTGGCGCTGCCATCCACAATGTCATTGCTGCTAATGTTCACCAGTCGTACACGATGTTCTCGCAGTACACACAGAGCACTGTTGACATTGTTCAACTGATGTACACGCAGAGAACCACGCTCTCGACGCTATGACACACACACACACACACACATACATACACACACACACACACACACACACACACACACACACACACACACACACACACACACACACATACACAGGTTTTTATGTAGCAGGTAATTACAGGTTTTTATAAGCAGATGAAAGGAAGAGGACACAAGTATAAATTAAGGAAACCCCGTTGCAAAAAGGATATAAAGAAGTACAGCTTCCCATACAGAGCTATAGATAGTTGGAATAAACTACCCACGGATATTGTTGAGAGTGAAAAAATATCAGAGTTTAAAAGTAAAATTGATAGGTTGACAGACAGGTCAGCTCGAGCTTAAGCTCAAATCCTGTAGAACAACTCGGTGAGTACAACTCGGTGAGTACACACACACATATATCTTCAAATAGACACATCATACAGACACATCCTTCAGAACAGAACTTTTCAAAAAAGGGTTTTCTATTTTGCTCGGCAATCTTTTAACAAACTACTTAATGAAATAAGACTTATTTTAATACAAGAAAAATGTAACGTTTTTTTCAATAATAAGCTGAGAGTGTATATATTGGATAAGGTAGGATCACATGAGACTGAATGAAAAGATAGATATGGGTGAATGGGTGAATAAATACAAACATCTTGGTAATAAGCAAAATTTAGCATAAAAACACCAATATAAAATAAAACAAAAAAGCTGCTTAATGCTGCTTGTATACTAGTTTTTGTATGAAAAAGTATGAAATTATTGTGCATAAAAAGCATGTTTATATTATTCAATTACATACATTACACACACATATATACACATTAAACCAGGATACCTGAAGAAGACTTTGGCTCAAAAGGCTTCAAGAAGTATGAATTGTTTATACAAAATAAGAAAGTGATACGTAGTGACAAAAATATACGTCATATGTGATATACACGCACACACACGCACACATACACATACACAATTGCGCGATATATTCATATAATATGTTGGGTTGAGCGTAACCGCTGACAAAATTTGTTTGATAGTTGAATAATTCACAGATATTCGTAAGCTGTGCGGAAATGGAAGGGTCGCCTGGTGGGCAATTAAAGGTCGCACAGAACAGGACAAATGTTTTGTGTTGTTATCAAACAGAATTGGCATATTTCTGGTTTTTAGTCACTTGCTGGTACTGAATTCGCTGCAACAACTGAATTGATTGGATTTCTCGGCGCTGTTGTGTGGAAAATGAAGAGTTGGCTCATTAAGAGAAAGGGAATCAGAGAGAGAGAGAAAAAGATTGTGCATCACCACTGGTTCACAAGCCTTAATCTATAGATATTTCTGCCACAGTCGACTTTGTATGTTCCTTTGAAACAATTACGCCATGAAATGCGACAATAAGCTAAACAAACAAACAAAGAAAACCCACACCTAAAGGTCAATGAACCCGGTGAGGTCAATGAACTCGGTGAGGTCAATGAACTCACGTATGTGTTCTCGGTGAGCACTTCCAGCAATGTTAACAATTTACTCCCATCGCGCAGGTCAAAATACAAATCCGTCACCGGTGACGCTCGTCTCTGTACATACACACATACACACACACACACATGTATGCGCATACATTAATACACACACATACAGTAGATTTACAATATCGATTAGCAGTTATAATATATTTTGATGTGTTCGTCCAGGAGCCTCGGTTCGGCGGGCTGTTGCTACATTTTGTGTGTGTGTGTGTGTGTGTGTGTGTGTGTGTGTGTGTGTGTGTATGTGATTTTATGTTGATTATTCAATGGTTTACCGTGGCAAATATACTTGTTACTTGTTGCTTACATACACCTGTGCCCACAAACATTAGAAGATTGAATAAATCCAGGCGACTTGGTTAGCATTGAAATGAGTGAATGTAATAGATTTGGTGACACTCCGAACCCAACACAAACACAAAAGACAAGAACAAACACTATGCCGGCCCTATGAAGCTAAATACGAGTGCTGGTTGGATCATATATTGATAGATGCTTAATAAAAAAGAGACTATACAAAACGCACAAATATTTCGACACTCAAAGTCAAACAGGCATCATAGATTATTGGAACAAATTACCAAACAAAATTGTCAACCAAACTGCAACTCAAATGTTTAAAAAGAAGTATGATGTATGGAAGGCATGAGCCACGAGTATTTGACTCGTCATTTCTGCGCAAACAACTCGGTGAGAACATATACACGCACATGATATGTGTACAAAACACACACCAGCGGAAATACATCATTTTTACTACTTTGAGTAAAAATTTGGAGTACAATGATACAAGAGCAAAGAAGTACACTGATATATGATAACTCAGACATTCTTCAATAACTATAGCCAGATCAGTGATTCAAATGCAAAACGTATACATATATCTATGAATGAATATGTAGGCATAAATTGGTTATTTGAGTGTCAACTTATGCTATTGTGTAATCACAGGTTGAAGAATACACAGAATACACAGAAAGCATTAGACAGTGTTGTTACAAAGACCAAACTGCCGCCTATGATCTGATGTGAAGCTGATCAAACAACTGACTTTGACCACTAACCTTGAACACTGACATTGACCTTGACCATTGACATTAACCTTGACCACTGACATTAACCTTGACCACTGACATTAACCTTGAACACTGACATTGACCTTGACCACTGACATTGACCTTGACCACTGACATTGACCTTGAACACTAACATTGACCTTGACCACTAACATTAACCTTGACCACTGACATTGACCTTGAACACTAACATTGATCTTGAACACTGACATTGACCTTGACCACTGACATTGACCTTGACCATTGACCTTGAACTGACCTTGCCCAGTTGAGCATTGATCCACTTGGTGAACGTCTTCTTCTGCACGTCTTCACGCTCGTCTGCCAACACCCACAATCACAATCACAATCACAATCACAATCAGCACAATCCGACGACGGGAAAAATCACAGCCAATGCAGGCGCAATACTTGCGCGAAAACGACACCGGAATTCGACCGGACAACACTGCTTCATGATCCAGTGTTGAAATTTATATGAGCAATTGTTTCTAGCTTCGTATACGATTCTACCATTGATATACCATAAAATATACATTAATGGTCTCTTATTATCAACACAATTACAATATGAGATCACAATTCAGAGTGAATACTGACTGAAGGAGCGGGTTTATAACAACTGTCACACGTATTACAACATCTCTACGGCCTAAGCCCTACGACTAGCTCATTCCTGCAAAGTCCAAATTAAGTATGTCCATATACCAATCAATCAATCAATGTGTATTTGGTATAGCGCCTGTAAAGACACACGGACGTGATAAAGCGTACAAAAAAAACAGAAACGAAAATGAAACACAAATAACAGCCGATAATAAGTGTAAGTGAGTGAAAAATATATAAATAAATACACACATAGACACAAACATATACAAGCACAAAAACACTCGTGACCAAATATGTGAATATACATAGAACAACACATTCACTCATACAAGCAGGTAAAACCAATTGGAAGAAGTTGCAACTAGGAGGAAGAGTGATAGGGCCAGTATAAGAGCAAGAAATCAGACAGAAGCATACGGAGTAAGAGCATGAGAAGCAAAATCAAAGGAGATCTCGAATAAATATCTGAAAAGAGACGAGCGAAATGAGGAATACGAAGTGGCGGATAGAACAGTACGATGAAGCGAATTGTACAGTCGGGGAGCAAAAAAAAAGAAAAAAGACTTAGAAGACCAAGAAGATTCGTTCAAGGCCCGGGGGGAGACAAGAGAATGGGCATAACGATAAGAAGCAGTGGAAACAGTAAGGAGAGCAGAAAGATAAGAGGGTTGACTATGATTATGAATAAGTTTAAAAATAATACAGCAAAGACGGAAATGAATACGAGGAATAATTGAGGAATAATAACACAAATTGAGATGTATGACGACAGGGAGAGGGCGAAAGAACAAAACGACAAGAAGAGTTGATGCCACGCTGGAGAATGCGGAGAGAATAGCAAGGGACATGAAAATACGGGGAACAGCAATAATCAATGCGAGAAAAGATAAGAGAGAGTAAAAGTTTGATAGCAGACGGACGATCAAGAAACGGGCGAATGGGATACAGTGACCGAAGAATAAGACGGCAGGTCCTGGCAACAGAGGAAATATTAGAGAAGAACGAAACAGAAGCATCGAAAATCACACCAAGGTAACGTACAAATTCAGATAAATGAAAGGGAAGAGGAGGCGAAATTCTAGGAGAATGAAATACTAAGAATTCAGACTTGAACCGATTCAATAGAAGAAGTCGAGAAGTAACAATATCAGAGATCACATCAGAAATGAAAGAAGAAGGAAGGGCAAAGGAGATAATAAATTGAATATCATCAGCATATGAATGAAACGTAAGAAAGCAGCGTTCAAGGATCGAACATAGAGAGGACATGTAGATGTTAAATAGCAAGGGCCCAAGAACTGATCCCTGTGGAACACCAGAAGTAAAAGGAAAAATAGCCGACGATAAGGAATTGAATCTAACCGAAAACGATCTATCAGAGAGGTATGATTGAAGAAGGGAGAGAGCCGAAGACGAAACACCAAGTGAGGATAGGTCAGCAATGAGAATTTTGTGATCAACGAGATCGAAAGCCGAGGATAAGTCGAGAAGCACGAGGAGAACAGAGCGACCAAAAGTGAATTGAGAAAGAGTATATTCAAGTACAGTTAAAGTAACAGATTCAGTAGAATGGGAAGGTCGAAAGTCAGACTGGAATGTATGAAGTGCCTTATTAACGAAAGGTAAGAGTTGAGAATGGATAGCCGACTCGAGAATTTTTGAGGAAAAACTTAGGAGAGAGAGAGAGATAGGACGGTAGTTTTTCAAGACAGCGGGATCAAAAAATTAATCACAATAATACATCAATTATTTAGCCCATATATATTGATATTAAGCCCATATAATTTGTTGATAAAAAGCATGAGTGGACAACAAATAAACATTGATTGACTGATTGATTGATATACATATATATATATATATATATATATATATATATATATATATATATATATATATATATATATATATATATATATATATATAGTTTTATATATATATAGTTTATCTATAGTTTTTTCAATTTTGACCTATTTCAGCCCGATCATAAATATTTGGTCATATATCCAATCTTCATTTTTACGGTTTTATTTATAAATTTGTAGTTTCCACTTGCTTGTACATTTTCCTTGTCTTAATGGGCGCTCACATATCAGATATGTTGATGTTATTGCTGCTCTAATGGTCCATTGAGCCAGTTAATTCGGAGTCCTAAAATATTGATAAAAATTAAAATCGACAAAATTCGGCCCGAAAAACGTGTATCATCACAAGGCATTACCAAAAACTAATACGTCATAGTGTTTACACAGAGAAGCAAATTAGCAATTGGAGCCCGTCGTATGTTGATGAATTCATTCACTCATTCATTCATTCATTTATTTGTATAGCGCTCATCCAGGGACACAAGCGCGGCAGCCTACAACGAAGATGGGAAAATAAAAACATTAACATGAAAGCACCGCACACACACACACACAAAATAACAAAAAATAACAAAATACACACACATACACACAAATACACAAAATAACAACTTTGAATCAAATTCACCTGAAACTTTGACATCCATTTCTTTAAATGCAGCTGTCCCGCATCCTAAAATTCGTTGTTATATTTTGTATAAAACCTGTGAAACACAAAACCCAGTAAAAGACAAATACAACACCAAAAAATCGAACTAAAATTGAATATTGCACGAAAATATTGAGGCTTCAGACGAATCATTGCCTTTTCAGCCAAAATACTGTCCATAAAAAACAATAACGAAAATGTTACCAGATATTTTACCGTCAAAACTGCCATCAGCGTATATGAACCGCAAACATCTTCTGTGCGTCATGATTGTCTACAGGCCTCTGTGAAATCACCTCTAAGTGCTGTGTTTTGATTGGCTGTCAAGGTTGTGTGCTTTTCTCACTGTTCTATTTCTACGACTCGAAAATCAACTATCATTATAAATATTACTTGATCATATTTAACTTTTCATCATTTATATGAAGATATTTGTGGCGCTAAGAGAAATATGTAATAGAAAATGCAGATACGTACGTAAACTTATTTCTCTATAACTTTTCCAGAACTTCATTTTTCACAACAGTATTTTGAAATGTGGTATAGTGCCCATTATCACAGGAGTGCAGACATATAATACACACATTTTTTTTGCTGCCTGATCTGTAATTCATCACATGGAAACCCTTAATTCCCTACCAGTAGGGAATTTCCCACAGGTTGATATGTACACACATTATATTGGTGTTTCAGCATTTAATTATGTCAAGGACTGATTAACAACTCATCTCTTAGAATAAACAGACAAGTTCTTGGGAAAATTGTCAAATTTAATTATAAAAAAGAGTGTTTGATTAAAAATAAATTATAGAAATTATCCAAATTCATGATAACGCATAAATTAATGTTTTCAATTAAACGCGTATAATAGTTGGAGTTACGTAAATAATTTAATTAATTTAAAAACATTTAGTGAAACGAGAAAAGTGCATGAAACGGCTGAAATACTCATATATGGAACTAAAAATATAATGTACTTTGCAAAATGATGAGCAATGCTTCGACCGAACGTATACTTTTGGTTAATTCCTGTTTGCGAAAAAGGTGTTTCAATTGACGTTCCCAACAACCCGAAATAATTTTTAGCATGACACAAGCCACAGCCACAGTAGCATGACACAAGCCACAGTAGCGCATCCAGAAATCATCAAAAACTGGAGGCCACTGAATGCTTAGATATATAGCACATATCTTGCACACAAAAATGGGGCTTTGGTCACTGTGTACGCCCCTGAATTCAATTTAACTTGTCTATCAAGCTATTAAACTGGTTGGGCTGCTGTTTTTTTCTGCTCAACAGATTGCTAGAAAGCGCTGAGTGTCACGTGTCATAATATCATGGTATATTTTTATCAAGAAGGTTTGGAAAAAAACATATGAGAAGCAGTTTATAATAGCTTGTACACTTTTTCAGAGTGTCGCGTATAATTTCATATTAAATGCATATGTATTGTATATTTGATTTAGCGCACATTTTCAACAACAATAGCGCGAATATAAGCAGAATATAATTGCTCCAAGACAACGCAAACAAGACAGAAAACAGAGAGCGCAATAAATGGTTATAAATATATGAGTATCATAGGTAGTGTACAGAACTAAGAAATAGAACCACTATATTTCACTAGATGGTCATTGGATACTCCTTCAAATATATATAAAAATTTTACCGTTCGATAATATCGGAAAATTCTTTATTTTAAGTCAGCTTCCTTGATGAAAAATCACGACGTTGCCACTTATAAGTCTACAGTAAAATTCGCGTCTTGAAACCATGCTAGCCTTTCTCATAATTCTGTGTCAATTTCTCCGTTCGACTAAAACTGGCCTCTAATGAGAAATATGCAGAGCCGTAGCAACCGCCCCCCGTACCCCCCGGCCGGGGGGGCCCGAATGTTGAGGGGCCCCGTTGCTTCACGTATGATATTAAAATTTATCATATTCATCATGTATAACCTTTACCTTTTTGCTCAGATGTTTTCACCTGAGCTTGTATTATGTGATTATGTCTAATGAATACATTCATTATTTGGTGATTTATCTATAATGGGGGCCCCAAGTGTTGCCTTCGGGGGGGGGGGGGCATAATTCCTCGCAACGGCTCTGGAAATATGACCTCGGATAAATGACAACACAGCACAAAATCTTCACGTCAATGTCTCCATATATTCCACTATCTTCAACGGTAACTATTTAATTAAGTAACTTAACTCCTTATCAGTGGTGAAAACCTCAATTATCCACACATCATCAAAGGCTTGGGGAAATTCCAGCCAATGCTCAAGGTTGAGCGGTTTGTACATATACATGTGCTTGTATCAGAAAAAGAGCGTGTGCGTCTTATTACTCTGTTTCTCTTTTCTTCTCTTTCTGGAAGTCATGCAGGAGACTAGCTCAAGAGTGTAGACAGAGAAAGAGACCAGGTAGGATGTGAACCAAGTTAAACCCGATTATGAGGCATTGGGGCATTGTGAATATTAACTGGTTGACCTTGCCTCGCCAACCAATAGAGGTTCGCCATGTTCCATACTTCACCCAGTCCCTCCAGATGAAAACCTGTGGCTTCGCCCATGGTCTAGCGACAAACAGGTTGAAAACAATCAACAGATCCTAACACTGTACCCAACAAACAGCTCACTCAGACTTTTCAACCATACATACATACACACATACACACACAGGGAGTGAGAGACAGAGAGAGAGAGAATGGCACAATAAGCTGCAATTCATGATCCTTGCAATGATGATAAGCAACGACTTGGCAATGGCGTATCCAGGAACCACGAAGTAATTTCTGATTACTCTAGCTGATCAGATGACCACATGATGCATGCTGAGATGAGCGTGAAAAGTGCGCCAAGAATGTAGTAAATTCTATCAAATTGTCATAGCACATGAGCTATAACCGCTCCTGCTTCATGGCAAAACGGAAAGTCCAAATAAGAGCGCAGATCTGAGCGTGTCAGAGTTTCAAGCTGAACAAGCTACACGTTGCAGCAATTGCACACGAGCGCGCGCGCACGATGGATCCCTGGTTACTGGAGACCATTGTCAAAGTGAGTAAATGTAGTCAGAAGTAATTTGGCCACAGTGAATAATGCAAAAATAGTTGAGAATAATGCAGGCTGAAGATGTTTTGTATTAAATATTCACTGTATTTATAGCCGAATAGCCAAAAAATGATCCGTGATATTTTGTCATATGATTTCATCTGATTACATCCAGCCTAACATAATTATATATTATTTCTACAGATGCACAAGATATTTGAATTATTCCACCAATTACGGAAATTGCGCATCATGTTTTAGAGAGAAGTAATTGGTTGAGTTAATGGCGTGGTTGAGGGTATCTAATGAGTTATACATAACAGTAATATTGTAAGATGTCCAAAAATATGTTTGTTCTTTGATGGTTGTAGGCGAGCAATTTATTTTGACAACAAAATTATCAGTGAGCGGTTATTCTCAATTTGATGTGAACACGTTCCTTTGAAAACAAACGAAAGATAATATCAAGGAAATATAAATGGCATTGCAGGTAGAAACAGGGAAATAGGTCTCGTCTTTAACTTTGAAAATTCCACGCAGGGAAAACAGTAGTTGCCTTGAATGATTCAAACGTTTCCGTGAACAAACCCAAGCCATAGTCAGAGGCAGATTTGTCACCTGAGAGTAGGTTTTTTGTCTCATATAGAACCATGCAAGCAAATATGCAACAACCACAGAACACTAGCGGATCCAGTGGGGGGCTCAGGGGGTCGAAGCCCCCCAAAATGTTTCTATCGACTCCTCACAACTAACAGGCTCACTAAAAGAAGTCAAAAAAATATTGTTTTCTCTGGAATTTGTTATATTTGATATATGTTTTTAATATTTGTTACATATTTGATATAATGTTATATATTTACGAAATTGATATAAACAGTATCGCAAAGACGTTGCATAATGATGCATGTACTTGATTGATCGACCCCAAGATTCAGCCCCCCCACCAACATATTAATTCAGCCAACCAAAATTGTACTCTTGATCCGCCACTACCACAAAAAAAATTGGCACAATATTTGGTTGGGCATGCTCGAAAGTAGTCTTTTTCTACAAAATATTGCAAGCTTTACAGCTAGTGTAAGAGCAGAATAGCGCATGAACGATACTGTGTGAATGAACTGGGTTAAGTAAACAAATTCTGACAAACAAATGGGTTAAGTAAACAAATGAGAATAATTGCGAGTTTACCTTTAGTCATAACAACAACAACAACAACAACGTGTATTTGCTATAGCGCCGGTAAAACACAAGCGCGAAAAAGGGAAAACATCAATTGAGATAAAACGACAATTGTAAAGAATATGGGAGAAATGAGCAAGTAAAAGAAAGAGAAGTCACAAAACAACCAAAATTGCTAAATAGCAAGCACAAGCTCAAAGGGCACAGTTCCAAAAAATCAAGTGGTATGTTCAAACAATAAAATCGACAGAGAATTATTACAGAGAACAATCACAATCACCACATCAGAATAGTTCAGTTCACCAGTATGATTTTGCTTTGAACTATTTCTTAATATTGTTTTCATTTTTTATCAGCATGTTATATTTTATGAAATTATCAGGAATGAATACGTCCACATCAATATATACCCGAACAATGGAGCCCTATCTATAGAGAACACCCAAATATCCACAGAAAGCTCCTTGGCACATGTTTGGTTTGATATTGTGCTTATATACGACTTAGTTCATTATTCACCGTTTTTCCTGGCAGCAAAAAAACATCAGAATGTTAGCACAGTCGCGTAATCTACATACCACCTGTGTTTTGATTTTAACATTTTAACGGCCCCAGTTGGTCCAGACTCAGTATCTTTTCTACACAAATATTTACTGTAATTCGTGAGAAGCTAAGACATAAATCTTCGAACCTTTGTTAATACAAGTCATTACTGCATGTACATTCACAATACCGGTATTTGATTTGCTTATATCAGGTATGGCTGACGATAATCATATTCAGAAACGACTTGTCCGCGGCCAGCAGTCGATGTGGTTCAAGAGGAACCACGTGTACACCTGTCCAACATTGCTCCGGACAATTCCAGTACGGACAATGTTGGCTGCCCGGAAGACGACAGCAAGGGGTGTGTTGTAACGTGCATGAACGTTCTTCGAGTTCTTCGGCACCAAGCGAGATCATTTTCCCCTCCGATCCTAGATACACTCCACCGGTTTCCATTGATACGCCAACACCGCAGAGAATTACTCAACACACGCAATCAGCAGCCAATTCCGGTTCAACATTCGGCCAATATATCCCACCGAGCTCAGAGCACGCCACCGCAACACAAAACTCCCAATGCTCCCCAGTCATTCTGTGCGCAAGTGTCGACCCCCATACTCTCCAGCAAGGCACCTCACTACAATCCTGCGTCCTGTCTGATGGATCATCAGGTGTAGTTTGCCCGGCTTATTCAACTGCTAGTATAAATCCCCTGTCCCAAGCCAATACAAGAAGTTCCACACAGACAGGCAAGACACTCAGCTCTCACTTCTTAAATAGCCTAGTACCATTGAAGGATGTGAGAGCACCTGCTGGTGTGTTTTCATTCGCTCGAAACCCTGGCAACGCCGTCCAAACGGCAATCGATGAGAGTGTTAATGTTATTTTCAGTGCACCAAAGCCGCAACAAAGTTTTCAATCAACTTCACGAACTACACCAAACGATCTTCTATTTTTCAACCATATTTCAACAAAAAGAGCGAGAGACCTAGGCATGCAAGCCGCTGCTCAACAAATGGTATTGACCAATCTATTGGGCCAAAGAATTCTGACAATTGATGAAGCCGGTAGCACTACATCCAGTCAAACCGAGAATGTCTTCGTCTTTCCGTCTTCTCCGGCAACATCTGGCCCACAGCTGGATACGAGACGCAGTGAAGTACAGATTTGCACAAATCTGCCGGATCCAGTGTGTCCCTTCGACTTTTATCGAACGCATGACGGCACATGCAACAACCTGAACCGACCAAGACATGGTAGCGGTATGACCGGGTTCAAACGCCTGCTGGCCAGTACTTATCCGGACGGCGTTCGAGAAATTAGATCGCGCAGTGTGCTAGGACGTCCGTTGCCGAGTTCCCGACTGGTCAGCGAGCGGACAGTGGAAACTTTTAGCAAGGAATTATTTGGAATCACTCTCAGCGTCATGCAATGGGGTCAGTTTATCGATCACGATTTCTCCCATCAACTTCTTTTCAGAGACTTAAATGGCGAAGCGATTCAATGCTGCCTCGACGATGGTAAGGTATTCCCGCGAACGCCGCTTCATCCAGAGTGTATTCCAATAGCCATTCCTGAAAACGATCCATTCTACAGCCGATTCAATCAACGCTGTATGAGTTTGGTGCGTTCAATGCCAGCCGTCAGTCTGGACTGTGTGGGCCGGACAGCAAGACCTGTCAACGAACTGACTGCTTACCTTGATAACAGTAACGTGTATGGTAGTACTGAAGAGGAGCTCGACCGCATTCGAAGCGGACGCGACGGTCTCCTCAAAACCAGTCGTGGAAACCTACTGCCGCTGAGTGAGGGGTCGCTCGGAGAAGAGCCAAGGTGCAGAGGAGACGTCTGCTACATGTCCGGAGAAACCAGGGTCAATGAACAGAGCGGACTGGCAGTGATTCATACGATATTCCATCGTGAGCACAACAGAATAGTTCGCACTCTGCGCCACATCAAAGGTCCAATAGGAGACGAAGAATTGTTTCAGCAGGCCAGACGAATACTGATAGCAGAATATCAGCACATCATCTACAACGAATGGCTTCCTCTGATTATAGGTCAAGATTTTGCCCGGGTGCATGGTCTGTTGCCACTGCGTGACGGCTTTTCCGCGTACTATTCAGAAAATATCGATCCTTCCATATCGACCGAGTTCGCAACCGCCGCGTTTAGATTCGGACACTCCTTAGTACGTGACTTCTACATTCTCATCAACAGTCAGGGAAATGCAATCGGTACCATCAATCTGACTCGAACCTTCTTTGACCCAACTGTAGTGCAGAGAAACTTTGTTGAACACGCTCGATCTTTGGTGGCCACTCGAGGAGAGACATTCGACAATTGTGTCACAGGCGAATTACATGAAAAACTGTTTACTGAGAACTCCCGTTTTGGGCTTGATCTGATCGCAATAAACATAAAGAGAGGACGAGACCACGGTATTCCTACCTATGTCACAATGCTACATGCCTGCACTGGAAATCAAGCGACACACTGGGGTCATCTCAACGGGCTAATGTCCTCCGATGCAATCGATCGACTGAGAGCGGTGTACGCAGACGTACGGGACGTAGATTTGTTTATCGGAGGATTGCTAGAGAGACCTGCACAAGGCGCAATGGTCGGCCCTACTTTTCAGTGTCTCATCGGGCAACAGTTCTTCGATCTGAGATTCGGCGACCGATTTTTCTATGACAATGGACGCCAACCGCATAGCTTCACCCTGCAACAATTGCGTCAGATTCGACGCAGCAGTTGGGCAAGAATTATGTGCGACAATGCCGGCGACGAATTCGGTGGATACGATCGTATTCAGCCGTTGGCTTTTCTCGAGCCCGATGGCGTCTACAATCCAATTGTTCACTGCCAATCTCAGTCAATTCCTATGGTGGACCTGAGCGTTTTCTGAACAATCAAAAGTAACATCGGACATTTGTCCATCATAATCACGCAAAAATGAATTGGCAATAACAACCAACCGCTTATTAAGTAGTAGCATTGGGTTAAACGCTTGTAGTGCACTTTTAATAACATGCTTCTTCAGCAGGGAACTGCTTTCTCCGATGGAATATGTGTTATTATTGTGCATAAACGATAGTGATCGCGTCTGCCGGTTCTTTCAAGGCAAATAAAACTACCAGTGACCGCACAGCATAATGATGTTTATTTGAGCTCATTTAGTACACCGGGTTTGAGGACCACAGGTAACCTCCAGTCCCATTTCAAGCTAGATTATCTTAAAAGGAATTCCTTGAAAAAAACGCATGGATAAAACAATTAGGCCTATTTATGAATGATATGAATATTTACATGTTAACAGAAAAACGGTTTTGAGGTATAATTAATTTTGAAAAGCAAAAGCCGCCTGACTCTCGCCAATGGTCTGAATCGATCCAAAACGCCATGACTCAAGCACGCCAGCCCAATGTGAGCTACAATACTACTGTTCAAAAGAGCAGTCACAAACTTAATGATAATACAGTTAGAAAGCCGATACGAATACTTTTTAATGACCACCGGAGAAATATATCCGTCTTCCGGAGAGGTCATATAACCTTCAAGCCTACTCTTAGACTTGAAGAGCCCCAAAATGTACCAAACCCCACCAAAAATCCTCATCATGAACATTTCGAGTGTAGTTCCTCATGACGCCGCATCTAATTCCTTAACCCCCGCTGGGTAGACCCTGGCGCCGCCCCTGCCTCGTTCAGTGGACCACACACACACAGAAACACAGCCAACACATGAATGCACGTGTATTCTATTTCTTCTTGCTGACTCCCACGGTGCGTCCGCGACGACCTGTCGTTTTGGTGTGTTGTCCGCGCACACGCAGACCCAAATAATGACGCATGCCTCTGTGAGCGTGGATTTTCTTCAGTCGCTCCAGATCGTCACGCAGCTTGGAGTCGAGCTGGGTGGACAACAACTGGCTGTACTTGCCGTCAGTGAAGTCCTTCTGCCGGTTGAGGAACCAGTGCGGGATCTTGTACTGGCGCGGGTTACTCATAATCGTCACCACTTTCTCTACCTACACACATACAAATACGCGCGTATATGTGTAACTTATATTTACGTAATTATATGACAAGCAAATAAGAATCGATTGGGATAATTAATTGAAAAACAGATTGATTTATCAATAATTGAAAATGTAAGCACAAAAAAGCGATCGGTTATAAATTGATGACATGTTCTAACCATACAGATAAGCATGAATCATATACTATACTAGATGGGTAAAATATACATCTCCCAATTAACTCAAACAGGGGTGAAAAAACAATCCGAGCCTGGATTCGAACCGCGAACCTCTGACACGAGAATTCAGCGCCTGAGCACTGGGCTCCTCAGGTACATTGTTTCCTTTTAATTTCATTAGTTGTGTGTCTGTTTGTTGATAATCAACATGCATGGAACTTGCAGTCGTGTAATTTATAGCGTTCACTTTCTTCCCGTTTCTGGCTGTTAGTTGACTTGAGCAATAATAACAATAATATAGGACGGTGGTTTTTTGACAGCGACCCAAAATTCTGCTCAAATCAAACATCGAGACTCAAGCCTATTTACCGCATATCGCGGCCATTAAGCCTATATCTCAATCCAAAAGCGACCACGTATTTTCCACGGTGGGTTTAATAGCCAGATCTATTTCAGGGTAAAAATTCTGTCTGTCAGTTTTATCAAGTTTTATCTTTACAAAAGAATACACTTCATCATATTATTAACTATATCAATATTAATAAAGTACAAATAAAATGTGCAACAGTTTGATGAAAAACGTAAATTAACACGAAAATGATAGGAAAGGACGGATTTTTGCAGCATTTTATATATGTGGAACAAACAAAGCATTTGCAAAATACTTTACAATAAAGTTTGGGTGGGTTTAATGGACCGTGCTGCTAAAAACTTAGTATTTCCGACCTGAAAAATTGCATAGACTTAATGGCCGGGATCTACAGTGTATTATACAACACTGACCTCTTCCTCGGTGAGTTCGCCAGCTCGCTTGTTGAGGTCGATGTCGGCCTTCTTGATCACCACGTTGGAGTAGCGCCGACCAACGCCCTTGATGGCAGTAAGAGCGTACATCACCTTGGTGTTGCCGTCAATGTTGGCGTTCATCACACGCAGAATGTGCTGAAACTCGGGCGTGATCACCAAAGACTGCACACACACACAAGCAAACAAACATAAATACGCGCATGCACATAAGATCAGAGTGGATAAAGCCGAATATTGACAAGACAGGACAGCTCGAGCTTAGCTCATTTCCTACAGCTACAAATACAGTGGGGCGCCAGGATTTTTCCGATAGAGGGGCTGAAGAAAAAGTTGAGGGGCTTGGCGAAACATGAAGAGCTACACTCGAACGCTGACTACATAATATAATAAGGCACTGGGTTACACTGATTCGGTCCTCGACCTTGAACCAAAATTACAGGACTTCATTTACAGTGGTAAGAATTTTTAATGTCCATGATCATGATTTTTGGGACAAACACACAAACATACGCGCATAAAAAAGATCGGAGTGGAGAAGATTGACAGAGAGGATGCTTAGTGTGGCATGGATCAGATAGAAGAGGATATGAAAGTAAACTGAAAAAGACCAGGTGTGTTAGCAATGTGAAATTGTTCAGCTTTCCTAGTAGGTGTGTATGGATGCATGGAACTGTTACAGATACACAGATACACAGATAGGTGCACAGATAGCGAGTGTATTGAGAAATTCAAAGAGAGGCTGGATAAAACCGGATATTGACAAGGAGACAGGACAGCTCGAGCTTAGCTCATTTCCTGTAGCTGCCAATATGTGAGTGCACATACACAACGGTGTACCGCAGTGGCAGCCTATCACTAGTGTAACAAGCACAGAGTCAATTTTATATCGGACCAATGCCAGAAACGGTTTCGTTTCTCGTATGTACGTACTTTACGGTCATAAAGACCACATTACACAAAATCAAGCCAAAAAAGCATTAAAAACGACTTATATGAACAGCTAAAATTAACCGTGATGTATCTATTTATGCTAATTATCTGCGCCGTATGTAGGTTACCCATTATTCATAGTTTACAGTGTCTGCGTGAGAAAACTATCAATCACATTCCAACTATATTGACATATTCCAAAGGACACAGACGCGAAGACACAAAGCGACAGGTGCAAGTAACAATTTATTCATGTATAGCAGCAACACGCCATAAACAGGTGTGAATATTCCGTTCCAGCAGAACATGCATGTTTAATACTCAGCTAATTTCACAAAAAATTAGCATAAGAAAACCTATGAAAAATGACCAATACAATCTAATAAGACCTATAAAAATTGACCAATAATACAAATTAAACAAAATAATAATTTACCATTTTCGCCGAGAGAAGAACAAGCAGCACAAAACAACACAACACACCGACAAGGCGGACGACAGATGTTGTCGTTTCACAATATACCGCCAAATAATATTTAACACGTTTCTATTCAGGCACAATAATAAACATATCTTTTGAGTTTGATGTCATAGTATGTGTTTGATTGTTTTTGATAATTAATATTATTTTCCTGAATATTACATTTCCAAAGAGCTTGATGCGTTTGTTCCGCGCATGATACATGCGGTGAAGCCCTGGTGCTGTTTTGAATTTCAGCTTTTCAGGTCGGCCCCATTTAAGAAAACACAGGGCAACGTTTAGACTCGATATTCATACCATTTTGATAAGTTTGTCTTTGTTTTTCAGCAATGTCGGACACGGGCGCTGGAAATTGGTGTTTAATTGAGAGCGATCCTGGTGTTTTCACGGAACTCATCAAAGGATTCGGTGAGGTATTGCGTGATATTATATTATAGTTTTGAGACTGAGCTCTCTGGCCACTGCGCGAGTGGGAATTCACTTCTATGCCGGCGATTCCGGACGTGAAAATGAACGCTTCTATTCTCTTATTTTGCTTGAAACTCCGGTATGTGTTTTGTTCTGTTTTAGTTAACATCATGTATGTGTTTTGCAGGCGTTTCTGGAGTACAAGTTGAAGAACTATGGAGTCTGGACGATGAGATATTCACGAACATCAAGTAATGTGTTTGCCTACACCAGTGAATTTCCATTGAGTAGTTGAGTATAGTAAATATGTATTATCAGGGCGCATCGAATCACCCCATTTCGCTTATTAGCTCCAACAATATCTTATCACTTTCTTCCCTCGTGTTTTAGTCCATTGCAAGTTCGCAATGCTTGGTTGGAGCGTACTCTGTGAATGAAATTGTCTATATGTTTTTGTTCAGTTTTGTTTTCAATGCGGAAAACCTGGCTATGCTGTGTGTTTTGTAAGTGAATTATTCTATTTTCTCATGTTTTATTACACATTCTCGATAGGCCAGTGCATGGGCTGATATTTCTGTTCAAATGGGTACCTGAGACGGTGGTGGAGGGTGTCCAGGTGCACGACAATCGTCTTGACTCCATCTTCTTTGCCAAACAGGTTGGCGAGTAATTCACACCACTGCAGTATCACTGAGGGTGTCAATTGCTTCTAATGCAGGAGTTATAGCACCGTCATGAAGGGCTTAATACCCGTCAATAACTCCTATGATAAGCCACTGAATTTTCTCTGTGGTTGTTTTTTATAGTTTTACTCACATTCTCACATTTTGGTTGATGTAGCCCAAATAATGATGATTTTCCCCTGAAGAAACTAGCGATTACATTACGTGTGTGACCTGTATTTATATCTGGGAGGTTTCTTATCCTTTACCAGGTGTTTTTTTGTTAATCTATTGAGAATTCTAACTACAAAGTTTTGACGTTGCCGCGGCTTGAACTCGGCACCTTGCTGTTGCCAGTCGTCGACGCTAACCACTACGCTAGTTGCTGACTGCGCCGTTGTGCGTTTAACTTGCAGGTGATCAACAATGCTTGCGCCACGCAGGCCATTCTCAGTGTGCTAATGAACACCGACCATGTAGACGTGCAGCTAGGAGATACTTTGACCGAACTGAAGCAATTCACGTGCGGTTTTGACGCGGCCACTCGCGGCCTAGCCATCAGCAATTCTCATCACATTCGTAACGTTCACAACTCGTTCGCCAGGTACAGCTGCGGCTGGAAACAGAAATCATTTAGATTAATTAATTAATTAATTTGATTAAAATATAATTTAACCAACTCTAATCTCACCATCAAAAATGTACTGTCACCAAAAAAACACCACAATAACCATAAACACCCACATATTGTCGTCGTAAGCGCAGATGAGAGCAGAAACACAAGAATATTTAATATTTCAATGTGTGATTTCTATACTAAAACAACCAAATACAATATAACAATATTTAACATATATCAATATAACATAGCATAAGTATATCATAGCAATAGTCATTTTTATATTCGTTTGTCACATATACCTACGATTTATTATTTCGGCTTCCTTTGTTGGATATTTCTGTACTTCTTTGTGTGTCTATTTTTATCCTTTATTCTGCTAATTTTCTATCAATAATTTTGTTTAATGCAGCTTTTAAATCAAAGCTGAATCATGGCCAATTTTCGTGTTGTAATTGCATAGCATATCAATCAGGTGATCTCTTTTTCGTCTTTCTTCCAATGAGCTTGTTTTTTCAATTTGTCCTAGTATGTGAGCTTTTTCTCAATCTGGTGTCAAGCTCTTTATTTATGTCTGTGTGTATGTGTGCCATGTGTCTGTCGTGTGTGTGTGTGTGTGCCATGTGTCTGTCGTGTGTGTATGTGTTCCATGTGTCTGTCGTGTGTGTGTGTGTGCCATGTGTCTGTCGTGTGTGTGTGTGTGTGTCGTGCGTGTGTGTGTGTGTCGTGCGTGTGCGCATTGCGCGTTTGTGTGTATCGTGTATGCATGTGTGTGTATCATGTATGAATGTGTGTGTGTATCATGTATACATGTGTGTATCGTGTATACATGTGTGTGTGTGTGTGTATCGTGTATGCATGTGTGTATCGTGTATGCATGTGTGTGTATCGTGTATACATGTGTGTGTGCGTGTATCGTGTATGCATGTGTGTGTATCGTGTATGCATGTGTGTGTATCATGTATACATGTGTGTGTGTATCATGTATACATGTGTGTATCGTGTATACATGTGTGTGTGTGCGTGTATCGTGTATGCATGTGTGTGTATCATGTATGCATGTGTATGTGTATCGTGTATACATGTGTGTGTGCGTGTATCGTGTATGCATGTGTGTGTGTATCATGTATGCATGTGTGTGTATATCGTGTGCGTATGTGTGTGTCGTGTATGAATGTGTGTGTGTGTGTATCCTGTATACATGTGTGTGTGTGTGTGTATCATGTATACATGTGTGTGTGTATCATGCATGCATGTGTGTGTATATCGTGTGTGTGTTTGTGTCGTATAGACAGACGTTATTTGAGCTGGATAACCGGGACGCACAGACGGACGACGATATCTATCATTTTGTATCGTACGTGCCGGTGGACGGTCGCGTTTACGAGCTGGACGGCCTGTGCGACGCGCCACTCGACCACGGTGCAGTCGGCTTGACGGATCCGTCAAGTGCGTCGACGCACGCTGCCGCATCCGGCGGCGATTGGCTGGCGACCGTACGGCCAGTTATCGAGCAACGCATCAAACGGTATCACCATGACACATACACACACAGCGCATACATGTGTGTGTGTGTGTTATATATGTAAGTGTTATGTGTGTGTGTGTGTGTGTGTGTGTGTGTGTATACAAAGGCACTCACGGAACATGTGTGTATGTGTGCTTGTGTGTATATATGGGTGTGTGAGTGTGTTTATGTGGATGCGTGTATATTTATTTGTGTGTGTGTATGTCGTGTGTGTGTGTGCGTGTGTGCGTTTTTACAGAACAATTGTAGTTATAGCCTGTACGTGTTCTTACTAGTTGTCTTCGCAGGAATGAGTCAGAGGCTCGTGACTTCCGCCTTCCTGTTGTCATATGTCTTCTTGAACAGTTGTGTCGTTGGCTGTTGTACTATGTCGCTTGGCAACCTATTCCATCTATCTACTAATCTATTTGGGAAACTATGTTTTTGGATGTCCTTTTTAATCGTGCGTTTTTGTAGGCCAAAACTGTGATTCCTATTAGATTTTGAGAATTGAATCAACTTCCGATTTTCTATTTTATCCTTCCCCGTAAGACATCTATAAACTGAGATTAAATCCCCTCTAACTCTCCTTTCTTCTAGCGTTGTCAAACCAAACTTTTTTAGTCTGTCGAAATATGCCAAATGTTTGATGCTTCCTAAAATGTTTGTGTGTGTGTGTGTGTATTTGTATGTGTGTTGGTCGTGTTTCACTGTATACGAGCAGCTATAGCGAGGGAGAGATTCGCTTCAATTTGATGGCCCTCATTTCCGACCGTAAAATGGTGTTCAACCGGCAACTGCAATCTCTGCAACAACAGCAGGTTGTCTCATAATGCAACAATCAACAGATTCAACCTCACCTCGTCACGTGATCATCCCATTTTTTATAATCTTTTTTCCATGTCAGTTTTTTTCTCTCTCTAAGTGTGTATATTCGATTTAGCTTCAGAATTACTTCCAAAGTACTTCTAAATACTTCTGAAGTGATGTGTTCTTTTTGTGTTAAGCATCTATAAATGGTAATATGTGTGCGCGTGTTTGTGTTGGTGTTTGTTTGTTTGTTTAGGTTTATTGTCACTCATACATATAGCATGTGAAAAAAATCCTATAGCACAGTGACAAAGTCCTATAAGCCGAAGCTTCTTTTAGGACTTGTTTAAATCAAATATAGTGAGGAACTAAATTAATATAATACAATCACAAGGCAATAAAATCGAATAACAATCAAACATGTGTATGTGTGTGTGTGTTTGTGTACTCACCTAGTTGTTCTACAGAATATGAGCTATTCTCGTGTTGTCATTTCCTTTTTCCATGTGTGTGTGTGTGTGTGAGGATAGAGTATGGGAGCGGACGTCACCGATACTCTGCAGTGTGAGATGGCTCGGCTGAGGTTGTTGATTAGTGATGAGGATAGGAAACTGGAGCGCTATCGAGCTGAGAATGTGCGACGGAAACACAACTATCTACCGTTCATTGTGGAGGTTTAACCGCTGACACACACACGCACACACACTCATATACACACACACACACATACACACACACACACTCAAACACACACACATTACGTTACGTTAAGACATTTATATCGCGCTTTTCACCCGAAGGTCTCAAAAGCGCTCACACACATGCATACACTCAAACACAAGAGTCATACGTATGCACAATCACGCGCAGACACACACACACACATACATACATACACATACATACACAGACTCATAGACACACACACACACACACACATACACACATACACATACATACACAGACTCATAGACACACACACACACACACACACACATACATACATACACATACATACACAGACTCATAGACACACACATACATACATACACATACATACACAGACTCATAGACACACACACACACACACACATACATACATACACATACATACACAGACTCATAGACACACACACACACACACACATACATACATACACATACATACACAGACTCATAGACACACACACACACACACACATGCGCGAGAGACTTCGGCAGCGAATAAGCCTGGCCGTCATTCGTGGCAACACCGCCTCCATTGTATTATAGTGTTATTGTTAATATGTGTAATATGTGTTATTGTTAATATGTTGTTGTGATTTCTGCGAGGTGCCGTTGTGATGTTTATCACGAGAGTTATTGATTTATATGTAGTGTAATTTAAACTGTCTTGAATTTATCGATTAAACAGGGATTTTGGTATTTTTGGTGTGGGTGTTTGAAGTGTGAGGGGATTGTTCCGTATTTTTCGTGTTTTTGGCTTGAATATATTTGCCACAAGCTATTTCGGCATCATGACTAAAGTTGAGGATGACTCGCGGATTGTCGAGAAGGAATTAGATCTGCGATTTATTCCAGAATTTGGCGGGAAAGGTGACGTCACTGACTGGCTATGCAAGGTAAAGAAGATGTGCAGACTTCGAAAGGTCGCAGATGTTGCTACCGTCATACAGATGAGATTATCTGGAGACGCCTACGCTGTAGTAGACCGGCTTTCCGATGGTGATCAACTTGACGTAAGTAAAGTCAGCGATGCATTGGTTCGAGCCTTCGGAGCGGATCCTTTCTCCTCATATGAGGCACTCATGTCGCGCACATTGATGGGTGGAGAATCTGCGGATGTTTATTTGGCGGATGTTGAAAAATTGGCCGGCAGGTGCGGCATTACAGGTGACCTTCCACTCAAATGCGCGTTCATAAGTGGTCTTCCGGAGAGTGTGAGGCATATCCTGCGCGCCAACACCAAGCTGGACGATATGCCACTGGAGCAAGTGCTGGAGCGTGCACGCGTGATTCTGTCTGATGAACGGAGACTGGCGGAATCGAGCAGTGCTATGTGCGCAGGCGGCCGAACTTTGTCAAGGGAGAATCAGCCAGTGCGCTGTTTCAACTGTGGCAAGATGGGACACGTGTCTAGAATGTGTAATAAAGACAGACAGCCCATTGTGTGCTACAAGTGCGGCAAACAAGGCCACATCGCTGTAAGGTGTCCGGAACAGGGAAACGCGAAGGGGGGAGAGACGTCAGCGCCGGTCTCTTCTCGTCAATGAATGAGGCGCTTCCCAGTGTCCAACTAGTCGTCGACGGTGTGTGCAGAAATGTGTTGGTGGACACTGGGTGTTCTATCAGCATCGCCTGTGCTACTTGTTGTTTTCATTGGAGCAAAAGAAATGTGAGTTTCGTAACAGTGAGTGGAGAGACTACAAAATGTTCTGGTGTTGGTTATGTGCTTGTGCAGTTGGACGGAGGACAATCAGCACGAGTGGAAGTGTTGGTGGTTGAATTCCATCCTATCGGGTTTGACATAATCCTTGGCATGAATGGAATTAAGTTGCTGGGAGGAGTGTCTGTGTCATCTCGTGGAGAAGTGGTTCTTGGTGGCCAATCTCAATGTGTGTGTTTGACAGCTGCCATTCATGACAAAGAACTGGCTGAGATCAAGTTAGACGAAAAAGATTTTCAGGTGCTCTATGACGACGGCGATCGATCATGGACTGTTAGCTGGAAATGGGCAGATGGAGAGGGACCTGATATGTTGAACAACAAGATTTCTCAGTACCGAATACCTGATGCGGCCAAATGTAAATATGATCGTGAGGTTGAACGGTGGATAAGTCTCGGCTGGCTAAAACCGTTTGACGAATCTGTTCTTGGTCCGGCCAAAGGACTCATTCCCATGATGGCCGTCCAGCAAAGAAATGGAGAAAAGGTGCGTCCTGTAATGGATTACAGGGAGCTGAATCAGCATCTTGACGCTCATACGGCCGATGCTGATGTGTGTTCGGAAAAATTGAGGGATTGGAGATGTCGTGGAGACAGGGTTTCGCTGGTCGACCTGAAGGACGCATATCTTCAATTGAAAGTTGATAGTTCATTGTGGTCCTACCAGACAGTAATGTATCGCGGTCAAAGATTTTGCTTGACGAGACTAGGTTTTGGTCTTTCAATTGCTCCAATGGTAATGAAAACTGTTTTGGCGGCTGTGTTGAAGATGAGAGACGATATTTACAGAGGTACTTCTCCCTATGTTGATGACATACTTGTGGATGAAAGCATTGTGTCGCCAACTACTGTAGTGGATCACTTACGAAGGTACGGTTTGGTTTGCAAGCCACCTGTGCGCATTTACGACGGTGCCAAAGTATTAGGTGTACGCGTTGGCAGAGAAGACGGGGTAGTAATGTGGAGAAGAGATCAACAGATTCCCGAGGTGCCAACAAAACTTACTAGGCGCTCATTGTTTTCCTGGTGTGGAAGAGTAACCAGTCACCTCCCGGTATGTGGTTTCCTTCGACCAGCGTGTTCCTACATAAAACGTCGAGCCACGGCGGTCACCACTACATGGGATGAAGAAGTTGAAGACGCTAGTGTAAGATCGTTAGTGGATGATCTGTATGAGCGATCGAGGAGTAACGATCCAGCCAAAGGCAGCTGGCAAGTGAAAAATTATGAAGCTACTCTCTGGGTGGATGCCAGTTCGTTAGCGCTTGGTGTCGCTCTTGAGGTTGATGGCGACATAATTGAAGATTCTTCTTGGCTGCGTCAGAACCAGGACGCCCATATTAACATGGCCGAATTAGACGCTGCGCTAAAAGGTATGAGCTTAGCAGTTGCCTGGCAGATGAAAAGGATTCACCTTATGACTTATTCGAGTTCGGTGTACCACTGGCTTAATGATGCTGTGTCAGGGAAAGCCAGACTGCGAACCAAAGCGTCAGGTGAGCTACTGATTCGGAGGCGGATTTCAACGTTCCAATCAATTGTGGAAGAATATGGTTTATCGGTGCTTGTACATTTGGTAAAGTCGGCAGACAATAGAGCCGATATTTTGAGTAGAGTTCCACAATCATGGCTGCGCAACAATAACAATGAACGCGCACCATTACAAACGTGTTTGCCTGTTACAGCTGCTTGTGCCGGGAATGATGTATTGTCTGATGTGTCAAGAATTCATCACGAAACAGGTCATCCCGGCGTTCGCCGTACTTACTATTTTGTGAGAAGAGCAAAGTTGGCCGCCAATCGCAGGCAAGTGGCTCAAGTTGTCTCCCAGTGTCAGACCTGCAAATCAATAGATCCTGCACCAGTGAAGTGGAAGGCAGGTAAACTCAGCGTGGAGAAAACGTGGCAGCGACTGGGAGTTGATATAACACACTATGGAGGACAACATTATTTGACGGTGATTGATCACGGTCCTTCGAGATACAGCATATGGCGGTGCCTGAGGCGGCAGGACTCGACGTGTGTGAGTCAACAATTGGAGGCTATCTTTTTTGAGCGTGGCGCACCGGAACAATTGTTATTAGATAATGATACAGCTTTCCGGAGTCGAGAGTTCCGGTCGTTTGTTTCTGAATGGAACATACTTTTGCACTTCAGATGCGCATACCGGCCTTCGGGCAACGGTATCACTGAACGATGTCATCGTACTGTGAAAACGGTAGCAGCCAGGAAGGGTTGTTCCATTCCAGAGGCTGTTTACATATACAACGTGACACCCATGGAACCGGCAGATTCGACATCCTTGCCGGCTGAACGGTTGTATAACTACGAGATAAGGATTAGAGGTGTAGATCGGCGTGACGTAGCCCCAGCTGATAGAGGAGACATATCGTGTTGTTATGAAGTTGGTGATAGTGTGTTGGTGCGACCGCCTGGTGTGCGTTGTCATGAGCGATACGAGAAAGGAATGGTCACCAAGATTATGTCGCAAAATGCTGTTGAAGTGAATGGTATGCCTAGGCACATTCGTGATCTGCGACCGAGGATATCAGATGAGGACAATTTTCCTAAAACAGCCGAAGAAGATGACCTGAGAATTGTCGTTGAACGTGAAAGGGACAATAATGATGATCTACAACCATTGAGAAGGTCTGAACGTGTGAGAAGACCTCCTCAACGATACGGTTGCGATTAAATGAAAGATAACATCCGGTATGTTATCTGGGGGGAGTGTTGTTGTGATTTCTGCGAGGTGCCGTTGTGATGTTTATCACGAGAGTTATTGATTTATATGTAGTGTAATTTAAACTGTCTTGAATTTATCGATTAAACAGGGATTTTGGTATTTTTGGTGTGGGTGTTTGAAGTGTGAGGGGATTGTTCCGTATTTTTCGTGTTTTTGGCTTGAATATATTTGCCACACGTTTGTAAATATATTTGTTCGTGCTGAAAAAAACACACACACATACTCTTACACATACTCATATACACACACACATCTACATACACCCCACATACAGTCACACAAACACACACACACACATTCATACACACTTACACACACCTACTTATACATACACACACACACATACATGCGTATTTATCAAACATAAGATACAAATACAGCGTGATTAATCATAAATTCGCTAATTAATATCAGTCATTCATAGCTATTGCCAAAAGAGGAAATTTCATCAAAGTGGTGTTTAATTGGAGATGTCGTTCTATTTTACAATTGTTCTCCCGGGGCGCTGTTCTAATAAAGGTTTTACAATATGAATAATTTGCCTGATAGTAGAATATCCTGTACTTGTAGGTTGCGCCACCTAGCGGCGAAAAGAGTAACTAAGGCTCACGGCCTGTAGTTCGTATATATAAGTTTTTTTTTTCTCCTTTTTTCCGGATGTAGTGGCATTGCAATGAAAAGCGCATATTCGGCGATTGCAATAAAAGTTGATTGATTGAATGATGAATGATTGCTGGGCTCACAAATACGCGTGTATGTGTGTGTGTGTGTGTGTGTGTTTGTGAGAGAGTAGTTGTTGAAGATATTAGCTGCCGAGGGACGTCTGTTGCCACTCTACATGAAGGCCAAACAACACTCACTCGATTCACGCGCCACCAAAAAACAGAGAACCAGCTAACATGCTCCTATCCTCTCTCTCTGTGTGTGTATGTGTGTGTTTGTGTGTGTGTGTGTGTGAGAGTGTATATGAGTGTTTGTGTGTGTGTGTGAGTGTGTGTGTGTGTTTGTATCAGTGTTTGTGCGTGTGTGTGTGTATGAGTGTTTGTCCGTGTGTGTGTGTGTGTTTGTATCAGTGTTTGTGTGTGTGTGTGTGAGTGTATATGAGTGTTTGTGTGTGTGTGAGTGTGTATGAGTGTTTGTGTGTGTGTGTGTGTGTGTGTGTGTGTGTGTGAGTTTGTTTGAGTGTTTGTGTGTGTGTGTGTGTGTGTGTGTGTGTGTGAGTGTGTATGAGTGTTTGTGTGAGTGTGAGTGTGTATGAGTGTTTGTGTGTGTGTGTGTGTGTGTGAGTTTGTATGAGTGTTTGTGTGTGTGTGTGTGTGAGTTTGTATGAGTGTTTGTGTGTGTGTGTGTGTGAGTTTGTATGAGTGTTTGTGTGTGTGAGTTTGTTTCAGTGTTTGTGTGTGTGAGAGTCTGTATGAGTGTTTGTCCGTGTGTGTGCGTGTGTTTGTATCAGTGTTTGTGCGTGTGTGTGTGTATGTGTGTGAATTTGTATGAGTGTTTGTGCGTGTGTGTATGTGTTTGTGTGTGTGTGTGTGTTTGTGTGAGTGTGTATGAGTGTTTGTGTGTGTGAGTGTTTGTCCGTGTGTGTGTGTGTGTTTTTATCAGTGTTTGTGCGTGTGTGTGTGTGCGCATAAGTGTTTGTGTGTATCATTGTTGGTTTGTGTGTTTTTGTGTATCAGTGTGTTTGTGCGTATCAGTATGTGTATTTGTGTATATCAGTGTATGTTTGCGTTTGTTTTTATCTATGTGTGTGTGTGTATTTGTTTATGTACTTGTGTGTGTGTGTGTATTTGTTTATGTACTTGTGTGTGTGTTTTTGTGTGTGTGTGTGTGTGTTGATGACGTCATCACTGTAGTCTGTGATTGGCCAGCTGTTGATTGCTGGCAATGAGAAAATGTCTGGTGTGAGTTGTTGTAATTGTCGTGCGTTATAATTGTATCAGCTTCGGCTTTGATCGCATGAAAGATGATAATTTATCTTGAAGTTTAACGTCACAATCTCTATCTCTCCAATATTGTTCAATTTTGTTTGGTTTTAGATGTGTGAACTTGTAGGATTTTTCGCTTTTTTAATATTGTGATTCTCGATGCCAGGGTGTATGCCACACACACACACGCACACACGCATACACAATTGGGCAGGTTCAATTTCACTAGTATTTCTCGCAGCCTAAACTGGCACCATTTTGTTGTGTGGAAATTGTTGGAATTCTTGAGTTGTCGTTTTGAGACTGATTCGCATTTCTGCTTCGCTACGATGAATTTTCGTGTGTGCTGGTTCTAATTCGACAAAGAACTTCAGTTTTATTGCCATGTGTGTGTGTTAGTGAACTTGCCTTCATACCATATGTTCGTGCAAAGTACAAAGTGTGCATGTATTTCCTTGACGCATGAATTTGCTTCGTTGACGAAATATAACAGAACGAAGCGTTCCATTCTTTCATTCCACTCTGGCTGTGCCGTTTACGAGAAACACAAAAATCCGCGTCAACGCGGGGGACCCCGGTTCGAGTCTAGGAAGCGTCCGTACTTTCTTCAACATAGTCCAGTAGTTCAGTAAAACACGCAGTGAAATACACTGGTTTTCTCTAATACGTTTTGAGTGAGTTATTTTTGAAGCTACTGACAATTTTTATAGATGTTTTTCAAGCACAATTCTTCCTATTTCCACTTGATAAACCAGGAAATTTGTATATTTGGCGATCTGATGTTTAAGAGCCACTGCATCACACAATGGACATATCATTCACTAGAGCAGAAGTACCCAAATATTTGTTGATTATTCGCTTGAATAATCAACAAATCTTTGACAACTAAAAGAATGCCAATACGTAGCAATACCGTGTATATTGTGAGCTGATAAATTTCGCAAACATATACATTAGCAAAGACAAATAACACCACCAACAACAACAATCACATAAAAACATGCGACACAAACACTGACAAACACACAAATAATCACAGGCGAAAACATGCGCTGTTTTCGAGCTAGTTTTGGCTAGACAACCGCCTGTGAGATGCCATGCACACTTTTCAAGTGTCGTTTGAGCATAAACTTCATTTTGAAGCCGTGTCCACACTCCATGCAGACAAATTGCTTGATATCCGTGTGCCGGAATAAGTGATGCCGATGTAAATCGCGACGATTCACAAATGGATGATTGCACAACTGTACCGCCAAACACATACACACACACACACACACATACATACATACAAACGTTACAGACACAATGGAATGTTATGACCATATGAGATGTGTAAAATGAATGTTATTTATTAGTTATAAATATTTATCAAATAAAAATTGGATTTGTTCTCTTGAGAAGGATTTATTGTAGAATATTAACAAAACATTCGTTGTCATTTAAACATTTGTTATTGAAATCACAAACACACACGCACACACATACACAGACGTATGCAGAGAAAGACACATCCACACAGACAGACACACGCTAGCATCAAAAAATGAGTATATTCCAAAACAGAAGGTTGTACACAATACACTAATCAAGTACACAAATACGCACACACACACACACACAGTCAAACAAACACACAGACATATACAGACACATAGATATATATATATATATATATATATATATATATACACACACACATATATATACACAGGCACACACACACACATATATATATATATATATACACAGGCACAAACACAAATACACAGACACACATACACTCACCCATACACTCATATATACACACACACACAGAGAGAGAGAGATACACACACACACATACACACAGAGAGAGAGATACACACACACACACACACACACAGAGAGATACACACACACATACACTCATACATACACACACAGACACACACACAGAGAGAGAGATACACACACACAGAGAGAGAGATACACACACATACACACACACACACATACAAGCACACACACATACACACATACATACACACACACACACTTGCCTCGCAGAAGTACGACGGTCCCTGGTGAATGTGCATGTGTTTGTTGAGCGACGTGCGATAGAAGAATTTTTTCTCACAGCAAGGACACGGTAACAGTTTATCAGGGTGACTCTGACAGCCAGACACAATTGTATTCAATTGTAACAATTCAACACATATCAACAATTGTATTAATAAAAATATTTCAGCTAATAGACAGCTCTGATATCATCTGCAAAACTGTGTTCTCCACAAAACAACCAACACACCACATCTGCTATTAAAGCAGGTATATTTTCGTCTTAACTCTTTCCCGACAATTGGGTGGCTGGCCACCCATAGGACTTGATGCAGTTTTTTGTCAACTACACACGGAGCAATGGTGACAGAATATCTAGATTACGTTTTTTCCATTGCTGGGTATCTAGATATTCTGTCACCATTGCTCCGTGTGTAGTTGACAAAAAACTGCATCAAGTCCTATGGGTGGCCAGCCACCCAATTGTCGGGAAAGAGTTAAGCGTCTGGGAGAGCAGAAATACAAGGATATTTAAAATTACAATTTTTTCTCAAAATAGAAAACAACCAAATGCAAGACATCAATATGTAACATCAAACAATATTTAACAAATTTCATCAACAATTATGATAATGAAAAATAAATGAATGAAAAAATGAAAAATAAAAAAGTGTTGAATATTTGACGTATCAGAAAAAGGTGTTGTTTAAATTCACTGTATCAGTCAAGAGCGTAGTATTTGATATTTAATGTGACCAAATTTGGTGAAATTTTAAAAAGCAGAAATTAAAATATTAAAAAACTGACATTCCCAGTGCCAGACGGCAATTCAAGAATTCCAACAATGCCAAACACAATATAAGCACAACAACAACAATATATAGCACAACCTTGTGAATGATCACAAAACGCTGATATACTCATACAACGACACCTGTCCAGATTGCAATTCAGCACCACACACAGACACACACACACACACACACATCATGCAACACTGCACAGCACACACACAACTCAGACGTCAACACAGACCTGTGAAATAGCTCGAAACTCGAATTTCCAGCGAATATTTTATATTTAATAATTTTATATATTATATTATTTTATATTTCAATAATTTCACGCTCTCCCATCTTCACTTTGTTCGTTGATTACACGAATACTAATAATACTAATATAACCGAATTAATAAATATAGCATTTTTGTCGAAAAAAATCAACGAAAGAAGTCGAGTGGTTCTGGCGCCGGAACCGACCTGGTTCCAGTGCTTGTGCAGAACCATATTGGTACTGGCGACAAATTTGCACAGACGACAAGTTAGCTTGCTATCCTTGGCTTGGTAGCGCGCTATAAAGTCTGGGCCGCGCTTGCGCTGGTAAACACTGCGCGAAATACGACGTCGCGTGGCGCCCTCTAGCGGCGACCGTTTGAACTGCGCTTGTGACGTCAGAGATCGAGAGCGCACGCACGTCGAAGGTCTTTCAACTATTGGACTTTTACCTGTTAAACACACGAGCGCGAGTGTATATTTGTGCGTGTGTGTTTGTGTGTGTGTTTTATACTTTTATACGAGTAAAAACACACACACACACACAAACACACACCTACATTCTGATGAAGACAAATAATTAATAGATAATAAAATACAAGAATCAAAACTCAATATGTCAATCATATTATTGAGTACAAATTATACTGCCATATAATGAGGTTACATATTACATCTTATAATCATCATAACTCTCCCCATAATTATATCAATAGTTAAAAAATTACCATATATAAAAGAAATTCCTGCTTCAAGCAGAAATAATGCAATGTATTGTTTACGTGTGTATGTGTATGTATGTGTGTATGCTTGTATGTATATATGTGTGTGTGTGTCAGTCTTTGTATGTGTGAATGTGTGTGTGTGTGTGTGTGTCAGTGTGTGTGTGTGTCAGTGTGTGTGTATGTATATATGTCAGTTTGTGTGTGTCAGTTTGTGTATATCAGTTTTTGTGTGTCAGTGTGTGTGTGTGTGTGTGTGTGTGTGTCAGTGTGTGTGTGTGTGTGTGTGTGTGTGTGTGTCAGTGTGTGTGTGTGTGTGTGTGTGTGTGTGTGTGTGTGTGTGTGTGTGTGTGTATGTATATATGTCAGTTTGTGTGTGTCAGTTTGTGTATATCAGTTTTTGTGAGTCAGTGTGTGTGTTTGTGTGTCAGTTTGTCTGTTTGTGTGTCATTGTGTGTGTTTGTGTGTCAGTGTGTGTGTGTTTGTGTGTCAGTTTTTGTGTGTCAGTGTGTGTGTATGTATGTCAGTTTGTCTGTTTGCGTGTCAGTTTGTGTGTCAGTTTGTGTATATCAGTTTTTGTGTGTCAGTTTGTCTGTTTGTGTGTCAGTGTGTGTGTTTGTGTGTCAGTTTGTGTATATCAGTTTGTGTGTGTCAGTTTGTGTATATCAGTTTGTGTGTATCAGTTTTTGTGTGTCAGTTTGTCTGTTTGTGTGTCAGTTTGTGTATATCAGTTTTTGTGTGTCAGTGTGTGTGTTTGTGTGTCAGTGTGTGTGTTTGTGTGTCAGTTTGTGTGTCAGTGTGTGTGTTTGTGTGTCAGTTTGTGTGTCAGTTTATGTTTGTGTGTCAGTTTATGTTCGTCTGTTTGTATGCCAGTTTGTCAGTTTGTGTGTGTGTTTGTTACTCGTAACAATAGCGTTGTTGGTAGTGACAGTATTTTGATCTGTGATGACAATATTGACAGATGGTTCGTCGTCATGACAACCGTCCATGTCCGCCTCCACTAACACACACACACACACACACACAAGCATACATACACATGTACAAGCATACATACAGACACACACATATAAACAAACAAACACGTACACATACAAACACATATCTACACGAACACCACATACATGTACATAGTTACCTTTGGTTTGTATTTGATGCGCCATTTTGTTGTTGACAGGTACCAGGTCGCCATCTTGCCACTGTTAAACGAACAAGCAAAATAATACAATTACGACGCAGTTGACACAATAAAAATTCTATATGACTGTGTCTATCTATATTTGTGTGTGTGTGTGTGTGTGTGGCAGTTTATTAATATATACAAGCAAACAACTTATTTATTACAATTTACATTTATATATACAAACTATATATTTTATAGGTTTTCTTAAAGACAGATACCACTATTGCCGCATATTCTAATATTGGCAGCATTATTATTATTATTATTGTTATTATTAATATTATTTAATAATATTTATATATTATTATATACTTTAGCGAGTATTTTAGCATGAGGAATAATTTTTATCAATTACAAGTAGTGAAACACACAGCTATACCGTATACACTAGGTTGCTTTTGGAAAAGGTCCATCACTAAAACTCACCATAAACATAACACCATCTGGACCCTCAGCAAGCTTGCCCTCGTATGTCAACCGTTCTAATTCAATATATATTACAAACACACATACACACACACACACACATACACACACATGCAAAGCTGAATAAATTTATTTGTAGCTTTATTGTACGTGACATTTTGATCATGAGATCTTCCCGTGTTTTACGCTAGTTCAACGTTGCCAAAATCACCATCGTTCATAAAAAAATGTAACAAACATTGATAACGAATAAGCCAACACAATTACACAGACGCACACCCACACACACACACACACAAAATTGTGAAAATTCTGAATTACTCTTGTTTGAGGTAACATATATTCCTCCCTTTCACACTTCTGTTGTTTTGCGAATTGTTTTCAAATTGTCGTTTGCAAATTGTTTTGTGTTGTATGATATATCATGTTTGATTGTTATTCGATTTTATTGCCTTGTGATTGTATTATATTAATTTAGTTCCTCACTATATTTGATTTAAGCAAGTTCTAAAAGAAGCTTGGGCTTATAGGACTTTGTCACTGTGCTATACGATTTTTTTCACATGTATGTGCTTATATGTATGAGTGACAATAAACCTAAACAAACCTAAACAAACAAACACACATAGACACCCAGAAACACATACACACAGACACACACTCATATATTTAGAACAACGTAGGCTAAGGGGCGACTTGATTAATGTTTTCAGACATAGAATAGGTATGGAAAAGTTAGATAGGGATAATTGTATAGTTTGGGATAATTCAAGCAAGGGGATCATGAAACCAAACTGAAAAAGACCATATGTTTGAGAGATATTAAGAAGTATAGTTTCCCATATATAGGTGTGTTGGTGTCTGGAATCAGTTAGGGGAGAATATTGTAGGAGCTAAAAGCGTAGGAGCATTTAAAGAAAGACTGGATAGTGTGAAATACTGGGAATTTCAGGGAAGATAAGTTACTAGAGGGTTGGTTGGAGACAGGACAGTACGAGCACAGCTCATCTCCTGTGCTAAACAAACAGCTGAGTACAAATAGGTGAGTACACACACACCTGTAGCTGGAAGGTTTTGTGGCGTTTGTGACGCAGTGTCACAATCGACACACACAATCTCGTAGCGTCGCGTGTCAGTGTCTACCACTGCGTCACTATTGTCGCACTTGCTTGCCTCGCTGTCTGCACAGTTAGTGACGGACGGGTGAGTACTTGCACTAGTCACATCACTAAATGAGTCGTCCATATTACAAGGCAGGTTGAAAAGAAGTCGAATCTTCAAACACACAAACACACACAAATTAATTTATATTTTGCTTATTATCGTTATACGATTCTTTTTTATTTTGCGTTACTGTATTATCTTAATCAGTGTGTTGTACGATTTTATATATACACTTATATTTATTACCCAAACACCTGCAGGCTATATTTCAAATAAACAAGAGACACTCGGACATATTTTCACAGAGGTTCGGCGAAGGTTGGGCGTAAGAGGAGTAACCGTGTGGAATGGGATAGAAAAATGCGTCAAACAAAGTAGGATCTTGAAGACATGTAAAAATAAATTCATTGAAGGGATGAATCAAGATAAATGTAAATAATCAGTGATGCTTCCAAGTGTCGAGAGACGATCGACTGATTCAGCAGTGTGCCTATATTGGTTGTAATTATTTCTATCTTGTTACGATGTCACTGTCTTTTTTGTACGTTGTCTTTATTCATTGTTAAGGGCCCACATGAAAAAAAGCGCATGCTTATGTGGGTCCCTGTCACAATAATTGTGTAAATTATATGTTGGTGAAAAATACATGATATGATATGACTTATTTAGCCTTCTGATTGGATAATTTCCTTGGATTAATTGCTTCTTTCATTAGGTTTTATCTTACTGAGTAAAGCCTGTACTTTTCGAACTCTTTCTCTCTACATCATTTGTACACCTTAGGTAGATGGGTGCTTGCACTCTTCCCATACTACTGGACTTGTCTGTAATTAATAATAACAATAATAATAATAATAATAATGCGACCAATATTAGAATATGCGGCAATATTGGTATCTGTCTTTGAAAAAACCTGTAGATAAACTCGAATGAATACATAAAGTAGCAGCAAAAATAACTCCCGAATACGCGAACATTAATCAATCCAGAAATGTGTATGAACATGGGTGAAGAATATGTATGTGTATGTGTGTGTGTGTGTGTGTGTGTGTGTGTGTGTGTGTGTGTGTGTGTGTGTGTGTATGTGAACAGTGGCCGTCAAAAGTTTGCACGCTAAACAGCACAAGCAGAAAAACACAAGAACTTTAAGAAACACAAACCGACTATCTCTATTGCCGCTCAAACAACTCACTTCACCTGGTAATTTCCAGTATTCTGGTAGAAGTCAACATATTGGCTTCACTGGCAGTCATGCTATAATATATGTATAATTTAACACGTGATATTGAAAGCAAGCATCTTCCAATATATGTAACACTTATGATTGATGTAAAAATCAACATTTTTGCCTCGAAACTTTTCACGTCCAAACTGTATGTATGTGTGTGTGTGTGTGTGTATGTGTGTGTGTGTGTATGTGTGTGTGTGTGTGTGTGTGTGTTTGTGTGTGTGTGTACCTGAGCTTGTACGTTGTTCAGTTTGTGTTGTAGCTGATCAGCCAGGTTAATTAGCTCCACACATCGACCACACATCATACTACCGTTACGACGCAGCGACTAACACACACACACACACACACACACAACACGTTATAAATTATGTCAAAATGAGTCGTAATTTAGCGCTTTTTGAAAAATACAAAATAGATTGTAGAACCCATTGTATTTACTCGACTATTCAAATCGAATAAATTTGAATTTTATTTTGTTTGTTATATTTATATGAATTATATTTGGTTATATTTAAATGAAATATATACTTTCTATTTTCAAACAAATAAACGAACATAAATGGAAAATTTTATATGTCCGTTATGTATGATTATTTGTCTTGTGTGTATATTTACATATTCACATATTCTAAGATTTTAAATTCCTATTTTGTATCCATATTTTACCATATATTCTTCTTTTCTTTTTTTCCACTTCACTTTACTTATTTTACGTCGGTTTGGTTTCGTTCATAAATACACAAACCAACGTATTAACAAACATATCACGCGGCCGGTATATCAGTGGTTCTCAAAGTTTTTCATTGTTCGCACAAAGTTCAAATATACAGCCATATGAAAAAGATAAAAATAAAAACAAATTAATAACAAAACAAATAAATAACAAAACAAATTAATAACAAAACAAATTAATAACAAAACAAATTAATAACAAAACAAATTAATAACAAAACAAATAAATAACAAAACAAATAAATAACAAAACAAATTAATAACAAAACATGTTTTTGGTAAATGCATGCAAAAATATACATTTTTCCGCACAATGTTAAAGACAATTAAGCAATCGGTTCCTTTTTTCAGGAATACACATAAATCATAGATTAAATCAAACTTTCTTTCATTGTTCACAGGAATCCCGGCATCCCCCTGGGAACCAGGCAAACGCCCAAATAGATAGATAGATGCGGTAGATAAATACATTATCACCGAGATAGATAGATTATAAACAGATATATTATAGATAGATAGATAGATGCGGTAGATAGATAGATAGATATATGCGGTAGATAGATAGATAGATAGATGCGGTAGATAGATGCGGTAGATAGATACATTATCACCGAGATAGATAGATAGATAGATACATTATCACCGAGATAGATAGATAGATAGATAGATAGATAGATGCGGTAGATAGATGCGGTAGATAGATGCGGTAGATAGATACATTATCACGATATCATTATCGAGATAGATGCGGTAGATAGATAGATAGATACATTATCACCGAGATAGATAGATAGATAGATGCGGTAGATAGATAGATAGATAGATGAGATAGATAGATGAGGTAGATAGATGCGGTAGATAGATACACTTGTATTATCACCTCGTCCAGAGGCCAGCACACAATACGCGCCAGTCGAGAAACGAGCAGTGAACGCGGAAACAGTTCGCTGCTCTGCTGCAGTACGTCAGTCCATCCGTCAAAACAGGACGAAGACGGCGGCAAAGTCGCCGCATGCTGACGTCCGTCAACGCATTGGTCTGCGTCCGTTGACGTATAGCGTGAGCTGACGGCCGCCTGCCGCTCCCTTTGCCAACGCACTTTGCACAGAAAGCAGCGCGTCGCCGGAGGGCATTGTACGTCGACAAAACAACGTTGGCTGGCCTCGACAGAGCTGACATCAACGCCATCTGGCGGTGAAAGTGTTGGTGGCCGATCGCAGTCCATGCTCTGTGCAAAATCGACATGATCAATGATATGATAGTCTGTATTGGTTAAATAATAAATAATAGCAGACCATCAACATTTCGCAGTGTAGTTCCTCATGTTTCACCAAACCCCACCCTGGAAAAATCCTAGCGCCGCCACTGATATGTTTTGCGGTCTAGCACGATTATACAACGATGCCAAGTCAATAGCGATTATATCGCGAATATTTCGCAAGTAATATTTTACCACATTTTATGAATATTTTATAAATATTTGCTATAGAAATAATGCTATGGAATGCTAAATGAAATGCTGGAATGAAAAATGCTATGGAAATCATGCTAGTTATTGACTATATCATGAATATTTCGGAACGTAGTTTCTCACGTTTACCAAGCCACCGTATTTCTACTTAGCCCCGTCCCCCTGAAAAATCTTGGCGCCGCCCCTGCCACTATATTGCACATACCCGGTACTTGGCGCGCAGTTTTCTGCGTCGCTTGGACGGCACCAGCAGGCCGCAGCGAGTCAGCTCGTTGGTTTTGTGCAGTGTCGTCTGTGCGTGTCGTCGCAGATGCGCCAGTTTCGCCGTCAACTCGCGCCGACACCAGCGGCAGTAGGCAGCGCCCGAGCGGGTCGACTGCATCAGCCAGCCGCTCAGCTGAGGGTCGGCCTCCCACGAGCTCATGTAGCGCTCCGCAGACATAACAGCAGCTGTGTGGCGGACTGTATCAACTCGCACTGCGTTCAACAAACATTGAACAGTTAGCTGGGCCGAATGAAGAAGAGCTACATTCATAATCAGCATCATTAATTTTACTATTCACAATACATAAATTCATTTATACAATGCAGAGTACGGCAGGACATGATAAACCAGAATCTAGCTTGTGCGGCTTTGTGGGCTACACAATATACGGAAGAAGAAATATTATCGATTTGTCATGCCAATGTTAATGTTTGCCAGTTTATGCCTGTGAAATCATGGCATCCTTGTTAGCTCAGAAATTTCTTCAATACCTTGTATATTATATTGTATATATTATAGCGTAGCTTGCAAACATCATAGGTTTTCGGTGAAATTCAAACAATGGTTAATTATTAAATATTACCGATATAAATCACTCATTTAAAAGCTCACCACAACGAACAGAGCAATTGCTGAGATGCAAGACTTCAATTGCGCCACTTTTCAAATACGCACGCTTAACAAACATCTGGAATTTCACTAAAACACTCCAGCACATAACAATCAATACAAATTAGACTAATTCTTGTGAATTTGCTTTTTTATTGCGCATTTATAAGCATTGTACCAATGTTTTTGTAGTGTGATCGTGTGCAGTGAGAGAGTGTGTCAGCGTCTCATTGTGTCTGTGTTGTCGTGTATGGTTTTATTGTGTATGGCGTGCGAGAGTGTGTGAGCGAGTGTGTGTAGTTGTTTCGGTATGTGTGTGTGTGTGTGTGTGTGTGTATGTGTTTAGTGAATTGTTCATGCCCCGCAGCGGCGAGCGAGTGACCGGCTCGCCGCTGATTGGTTGTTGCGGCGGGTGAGGACTGTGCGTGTGTATGTGTGTCCGTGTGTGCTCCCGTGTGACACGGTGTGAGCTAGGAGTCGTGTTTGAGGTGTTGTCGGGAGTGGTGTAACGTCTTGTGGGCGCGCGTGGGGCAGTGATGCCCACGCGCGCCTGTCTGAATATATCTTTGTTGATTTATGTTTTCTACAGTTTTTCAATCGGAACTACTTTATTAATTATTCATATTTGACTGCATGCTATGTATGCTCGGCTACAGGTACATGTAAGAACAGCGTATAGCTCCCGAGTAGCTCAGTGGTTAGGCGCTGAACTCTCGTGTCAGAGATCCGCGGTTCGAATCCTCGCCCGGGTTCGTTCACTATCATCTCTGCTCGAGTCTACCGGGAGTCACCACTGTAGATGGGACCACAGTGGGGTGCGCCATATAGTCTAAATACTGGCTGGTGCGCGTTTAAAAAGCGCCAATAACAACACAACAAGAAGTATTCAGAGTATCGAGGGTGTATCGAACTATGAAAGCTAGATGATACAATACACAGAAAAACATGTTTAAACGTGGTTTTTGGGGTGAAACAGCCAGGAAGACCATACGGCTCAAATGCATCTAGGTCAATCATGAAATACAATGAATCAAATAATGTATTACAACATCAGCATAACATTGTATGAAACTCACAGTTGACCTAAAAAGGTGCAACAAAGCTCACATTTTGGCAGCTTTATTCTCAGAACAATGAACACTATCCGCTTTCCTTTTCGACCCCCCACTATCGGACTCTTGGACCGATACTTGGTCGTCTTTTTTCTCGATTTCTTGACGCTCACAAATATGTCCATCATCGTTTACAGACATCAGTTGAGTATTGTCTGTTTTGTTGCCGCTTGCTGTTCTTGTCAAAGACTTGTCTTTGTCGATATTGTGATGAGACCTTGCAAATGTGGCGCGGTAGAGCTCATTGAGACGAAGCTGCGATTTCAGCGAAGAGTCAGACCCGGTGATCTCCCGTACTGCCATGGTCGCGTAGCTGGAAGGAGGCAGAATAAACTGCAACAACAACGCCTGATAAGCTGCCTCGGCCTCGACTTCATGGGCTCCGCTTTGCGAATCATTCAGCCAGGGATTCGGGGATAGAAGATCCTTGTCTTGTTCGCTGCAGGATACCAGACGCCAGCGGACATCACGAGGTCGTCCCAAAACATGGCGATACGCGCCGGCAGTGTTGTACTGCGGCATCGACACCTTCATCTGGCCGGAAAATTCCACGCTGTCCTCAGCCAGCATTTGCCTGATGTCCTCGGCCGTTTCATTTTGCGGATAACGAACAGCCCATCCCGGCAGAGGAATCACCACATCTTGCATCGAGTACTTGTCCACATCTTCTTGCCGCAAAACCACGACATCAGGCAACTTAACACCATTAGCTTCCTTCTCTTCACCATCTTTGATTTCTTCACCTTCCAATGTCTCCAGACCTTCACACGGCTCGGATTGGCAACATCCATTTTCATCCTGCGCTTCCGCAACCGACATGACCTCTTCGCCTCTACAGTCGTCCAGTCCTCGGCTTTCCGGGGCACGCAGCACCAGATCCCCAGGCAGAGGCATGTGAGACCGTTGTAGCTTCCTGCTGACCGCTCTGTTCCATATCCACGACTGATAGGCGTGCACGTACAGCAGCCTCGAACCAGACGGCAGTGAATCGAGCGCCTCGCGACACGCGTTCGTTCTCAGTCGGTTCAGAGTGCCGAACACCCGGCCCTCGATAGACCCCAGCTGCTGTCCACGTGTCAATTGAGCCAGCGCCCGCTGCGCATCTCGCTCACTGCGCCAGATAAGCTGCGCCGACAGCATGCGCTGTGAGTCCGTACGATTTGCCGAGTCAGTGTCGGTGTCATCTGCGGTGACTGAGTGGCCAGAAGACAATTGCGACGACAGAATGAGATCGACGGCGGCGGCCCACTGCGATCGCAGAATGGCTCGCCCTACAGCGTGAGTTGGCTGGCATCCGCTGCCAAATCGCTGAAGGCCGAAGTAGTTGATGAAGCCGTGTCGCTCAAAGTGACGCATCCGCTCATCCACCAGATCGCGCACACTGTCTGCGCTGTGCTCGCGGCATACATGACGCAGCGTCAGCGAGAAGCGATTGCCACCTAGCTCGCCCAGACTCAGCGACGTCGACCGATAAGAGAAGTTGCCGACAGACAGGCGGGCACAAAATGGCGCCGTCGCGGCACGAACTAACCGCTCAGCTGTCACCTGCTTGATCGACACCATTTGATGAGTGTCGGCGCGCGCGTCCTTGGTTCCTGCCACCGACAGCTGAGCCGGGCGCATGCGCAAAGCTCGTGCCAACGCAGCCAAGGCCCGGTACGTATCCACGCTCTGTTTGCGCAGGCAAAAGTGGAGGAAACGCGGTCGATTACGCGGCCATCGCGCGTGATTGCCAAACGTACCGGCTTTCTGAGTTCTCGGCGAATGTTTGCGTACACGAATGCACTTGTTACCGTCGACATTGGTTGTGTTGGAGATAAGCGAGTGAAATGCCTTCTTGACACACATGTGTACAGCAGTGCGATCTTGCTTGGAGAAGTCGCCGGCAGGAATTTTCACGACGTAATCTGGATCACTCAGTTGTCCGGCGTTTAGTTGCGTCAGTTGCTGCCACAACGACTCGGAAAGGCAGTCAGGTCGCTGTGTTCCTGTAGAGTTTTCCTGTTCTGAGCCATGATCGGATGTGATGTCCTCATCTGGAGGAATGTCGGAGCTGCTGAGTTCAACAACTGCACCGTTCCGATCGATCTCGCACACGACAAAATCGGACCAGCGATATTTAAGCAGCCCTGTAAATCGGTCGCCGGTCTTCTGCAAGAACTCCTCAATGCCGACGTCATGCTCGCACTTAACCGACGTCAAAGTCTTGACATCCGAAAGCTGAACGGTACTGGCGGCCACTCCTTGGCGGATGTTGTTCAGACTGCGCAGAGCGTGTGAGCGAACGTCCTCGTTCTGGGTCGTGGGAGACGTGTGTTCAGAAGGGTGGGCGCAGGGTTCAAGCGCAACATCGCTCATATTGGATAACCTGCACATACAAGTAGTGACCGAACTGAGAAACAAGCATTTTATAGACAAAACAAGGTATACTGACAATTTACATTGAGTATTGCTGAAAAATCAGGTATAAAATTAAAGAATTAACAAATCTAAAACCTAAAAGTTGGATTATCCTGTTATCATTATATTACAATATCTTTGAATTATTCTAAAGCAATTAATACAGCCAAGTTAGGCGCTCGTGGGCATCACCGCTCCACGCGCGCCTACAAGACGTCATAACCCGACAACACTTCGAACAAGACTCCAAACGCTCACACCGTCACACACGGGAGCACACACGGACACACATACACAGGCCTCACGCCAACCGCCACAACCAATCAGCGGCGAGCCGGTCACTCGCTCACCGCCGCGGGTCATCAACACTTCACCAAACGCACACACACACACACTGACACAACTATACACACTCGCTCACACACTCTCGCACGCAATACACAATTCAACCATACACGATCACACATAGACACAATAACACGTTGACGCACTCAGACATAATCTCTCACACACACACACTCTCTCTCACTGCACACGATCACACCACAAAGTCTACCCGTAAATTTCGTCGGAAAATCAGCTTAAATTTTCAAGAACGAAAAAAGTGGAATGAGGGAATATTAACGCACCAATTAGCTAGACAATTTGTGAAAAAACAAACGACAACCATGATTTGGTATCCGATTCCGATTCAATGGAAGCAATTGATACCGTAAGAAAACACCAATTTGAGTAAATGCTGAAAATAGCCCATACTTTGAACATGAATTAGTCTAGAGATTAAATAATTTGGCAAATGGTATGCCTGATAGATCATCAAGAAATATTCGCGTCCAGTGCACCCGTGAATAAAAAGACATTCAAATTTTTCTTTGTGTATACTCGTATTCCTTATTCGACAACAACCAAAATATGGACAAAATGTGGTAGGATAAAAACATTATTTACACGAAATACGGCTAAAAACTGCACTGAACATGAATTACATATTGGAAAAAATGAACTAACTACTCAAGTATACACAATAGTATAAAAGCGTACAGACAAACACATGGACACAATTTGAACACACGAAGAAGATCACAGCGTCAATCACATTATCATGGCTTGCCACAGATGAACAGCTGAATTATTACCCTATCTTGAATCTTAATCAAAAGCTATCAATGCAGCCAAATCCGAACTACAGCAGAGCAGCAAGTGTATCGGTGAATTTCGTCGCAAAATCAGCTGAAATCCTCAAGAATAATAGTTATTATCAGAAAACGGGCGCTGACATAATAAACACCCGTCGTTCATGGCTCATTATCCACGCCAGCACGCGATTCATCGTTCCCACCGCCTCCGCTACACTGACGTGCGGTTCAAACACGGCGTACAGCTCGAGCACGAAGTTGCGCCACGCCACAACTGTCTCACCACTGCCGGCACAGTAGAAGGTACGCAGCGAGGACACGCCTTCCTTCTTGCTGTCACTCGTTGCGCCACTGCCACACACCGCATGCAACCGCCCGTGCGCGATATGGTAAACGGCCGAAAGCCTAGCTCTGCCGGCTTCGCTCGCGCTGTAAACGCCCTCGACGCGTGGACACGTGAATTGCGCAGTTGGCACGCTTTTGTACATGAAATGGCGCAGTTGCCAGGCGGCGCCCGTGTCGCGCACTGAATAATCGCGATTGGCATCACTGCACGCGTCAGCCAGACTGTCTGTGAGTCGGGCGGCCGTTAAGCGGCGGATGATAGCGGCTCGAGCGTGTGACAGTTGGTGGAACGCCTCGCGATCCGACGACACAAGCACCACACACACGTCCGGACACTCGTCCGATACGTAGCTGATGTGCGCAAACAGAAAGCCGTCGGCATCCAACTGCGGCAGACAAATAGGAGTCCATCCCTCGACCGAACGGTAGGTGGTCGTTGAAGAGACAACGTTGCAAATCACCAGAAAATCGGCCGGATGCAAGCTGACGCCCTTCATTCGCACAAGACACACCAGTCGGTCATAGCACAGTAAGAGAGCGAACACCAGGTGCTTCTTGATGGACGCACAACAGCTCTGCACGACCCCCACCACAGCCTCACGGTCGCTGGTGGCCACGCGCAAACACTGCACCGCCTCCAGTAGGTAGGTGGCGCTGGCGTCGGTCACACTCAGCAAGCGATCCAGGTAGCGTTCGGCGCCCGACACCAGCTTGCGAAAGTCGAAATTGCGCCGCCGCTCGGATATACGCCGCAGCTGCGCCAGCGTTGCCACCGACAAGATCTGGTCGTACACGTGCACCAGCTGCAGTGCCATCTGGTGGCGGTTTTCTGCGGCGCGCGAGACGCCAACCAACGTGAGCGGCGGTCGTTGCAGGAAGACAATCAGGTGAGAGTCCGAGCGCACACACAACAGCTGATCTTGCGAGTCCTCAACGACGGACACCAACGCCTGCATCACGCCGAACAGTGTGACTAGGTGCTCTTCGTTTCCGTGCAGAGAGTAGATCGGCTTTCCCGATTCGCTCAACACAAAAATGTGCTTGCGCTGGCATTTCCACGCTGGTGAATTGAGCAGATCGACACTGCGTTTCGGCGAAGATTCGCGATCTTCATCGCTGGGCTCGTTGCCTGATAGAGACTTGACTGACTGACTGGGAGACCGGCTGGCTGGCTTGTCTGTTTCATCGTCCTCGTCGTCAGGAGGCAGGTCAACTTCTTCTGCCGGAGTGGTCAAACGAGAAACATCAGTGGCGGGTGTTTCTTGATGGGAGCTGGCTGCGGCGCCAGAAGACAGTGCCACTTCTTCCAATGCCGATCTAGTAGCCAGCATCGCTTCGCCACTGACTCCTGGCTCCACTTGCTCGCCATGAGCGGCGATCAACGAGCTGACCTCTTCAGCGGACAGAGCCGGATCGGTCGAAGACTGGCGTAGAATGTACGTTCCGTCTCCACCCGGTTCGTTTTCCATGACGGATATAAATTTTGTTTAACAAATGCCTCCGTGGCAAAGTCAGTGCCCATAAATACAAATCACAAGAATGGATAGCTGATATGTCAGGGTAAGATTGAATCAAGTATTTCATGGATTAAGGAACTCACTAAAAGCAGGCGTACACTCATTGAGAAAATCAGATAAATCCCAAATCCTCGCTCAGTATCTCGATAGAAATATCAGCGACCAATACACAGCAACAATCAAGAACAACTGAATACTACAACAACCACCGCATGCGATAAAACGCAATAAAGTATAACTGACGTAAAAGTGCAAGGTTAATATAAAAACCTCTAACCGCTCAATCCTTCGCCAATCACCTGTAGCAAACTTAAAACACGCAGACACAACACAACTGATATAATTACTCAAGACTCAATGGCATACACAAACCTCAATGACCTGAAATACTACACTGAACTACCCTGGCCTATCACGTGGGAGGAATGTAGCAGTAATATTTAATTTGTACAAATAACTTTGTAAAAACATCGCAAAATTGGCACTACGTTAATAATATATATAAAGGAAAATTTTCGTATCAATTCAGAAAGCGTTTATTTCATTGATTAAAACCCAAACAGTGCGCCTTTGATTCTTGAATGCGGCGCGAAGAATTTTGTATATTTGAAGTGCATTGTGCTGAGTTATTTTTGCATTAATGTCAGTGTTCAGTCTCAGACTAGTATGTGTCGTTCATGTTTGCTTTTGAATGTGTTTATTGCACCCTGATTTAATATTCGGATAAATTTATAATTAAATATTTTTTTGGGGTTTGCAGTAGGATGTGATATCTGTTTGATGGTATAAATATAAATATTGTCAATATATCAGTGCTTCTAGAGGATAGTATCTCTATGAAAAGTATGGATCAATTGAGAAACGATGGAAGCAATGGGGCAATGAAATTAATTAGGTTAAGCAAGGAATCAATGTAAGCAGCAATTATATATGATGTACTGAAATTTATGGGATCAATAGGGGAGTAGTTTCCTTCTGGATGTAACGCTTATGTGTGATTGGCGGCTCTGATTATCAATTTTCTATTGCAGGCTAGTGTGACAAATTCATATTGTATCAACAAATATTGTTAATATTGACAAATATTGACAATATTGTATTGTATTAACAAATTGTATGTGTGTCTGTCTGCACTCGGAAAAGTAGACACCAGAGCTAGTGTGTGCGATGTCCACTCATCAGCGACATGTTGTGTTGTTGTTTGACCTGCACGCGATCATTCAATGTGCGAGCGATACCGACGGCGAGTTTTGCAGGTGAGTTAGCTGGTGGAATGATGTCATATTTGAAATGGGTTCATATTGTTCGCGACCTACTTGGATATCGTATGAAATGCCGATTTTCATGATACTTTCACAATTGTTTCACTCTTTGGAAAGACGCTTCGAAATATGCGTATTCATGTATATATTTCATATTATATTTTCTACAAGAAGAAATAGTTTTCAATTATTATATTGTTGAGAAATTGCCGCATTTAACGGTGTGTGTCGATGCTGTTTGTATGTTGATCGCGGGCTACACAATCCTTTCGGATGCTCATGCCCTGCCCTTTGTGTATTGTATTGTATACTGAAATTGTGTATTGTGAAATGCAAAATAAATGATGATGATGCTTGTTGTTTTTGGCGCAGTCGAAGTGCGGCGATTGTGCGTCGTCTCATGTGCGCCACTTATCGTCTGCTGATCGCCAACTCAGTGCTGCCAGTTCGAAATCGTTGCGAGCGCTGGGGTTTCTACTTGTTGGACGTGGCGCGTAGTCGACCGTGCGTGGCAAGACGTCGCTTTCATGAGTGCAGTGTTGATTCTTTGCGCGCACTGCAGATGGCGCTTAAGTCGGCCGTCGAGCGAGCTTTCTGCTCGTCTCCGCCGCGTCGGTGCGTCGTATATGTATTATTTATTATTATCAACATTATTTTTGATATTTCTGCCCATATATATTATTAATATTAATATTTTGTCATGTTAATATTATTATTATTATTATTTATTATTATCAACATTATTTTTGATATTTCTGCTCGTGTATATTATTAATATTTATATTTTGTCATGTTAATATTATTATTATTATTATTTATTATTATCAACATTATTTTTGATATTTCTGCTCGTATATATTATTAATATTAATATTTTGTCATGTTATTATTATTATTATTTATTATTACTGTTATTAACATTATTATTGATATTTGTGCTCGTCTCCGCCGCGTCGGTTTGTGGTCCGTTCATTATTAATAATGAATTATTCATATGGTTAGCAATGCTGTTATTATTTTTATTATTATTATTGATTCTGCTGTGATTACTATTATATATATGTGTGTATGCTTGTATGTGTGTGTGTTGTATTCTTAATTGTGTCTCTGTATGTGTATATATGTGCATGAATGCTCATATGTGTGTGTATGCTTGTGTTTGTGTATGTGTGTTGTATTCTTAATTGTGTCTCTGTACGTGCATGTATGTACATGAATGGTTATATGTGTGTGTATGCTTGTGTGTTTTGTGTGGCACAACAGCGGAGGCGGAGGTGGTGCAGTGTTGCACGCACTGCAGGATGTTGTGTCGTACTTTCAGTGGGACCAGTTCATTGTGTGTTCACCGGTCAAACGACCTTCTCGTGCGCGTGCCCTGGCCCAATCTTCGCTTCCGTCGACTTCGGCACCGGCGGCCACACACTCGCTCAAGGACAACGTCATTTACGTGCTCACCGGCGGCGGCGATTTTTGCCGGACGTCGCCGTACGTCAACTCTGTTGCCGTATCCGGCGAATCGGCTGCCGGATCCGGCAGTCCGGCCGTAATTGAGTGGCTGTCGCGTGCGTCTGTGCGGCGGTTGTTGTGCGACACTCACGGCGTGGCAGTGGCGGTAGTTGATTGCGGTCACGACCACCAGAGGGCGTTGTCCCGCAAAATTTCTGCTTCCGCCGAGTTGGAGGTGCTTTCGCTCGACGATCTGTTATCGCCGGAGGTGTGTTGTGTCAGCACGCACGTGACGCCCATGCACAACGCTCATGACGATGACGTCACACGGCAGAAATGCCAGTCGGACAGAATGTGAGTTTCTGCTGTTGTTGTGTGTTGTTTTTTGTTATTTTATGAAATTCTTGTAGCTGGGATTTTTTGCAATGAATGCGGGGACTTTTAGCATTGTGATGTGAGGTGTGTATTTTGTGTGTTTGAGTTGAAATTCAAAAGTCAAGTTAACATGTGAACTTAATTTATATTTTCCTTCACAAGCAGTCATTGATTTTAGCTTCGAAATTGCTTGAATATTTTTTTCTCGCTATATAGAGTGGCTAAATAATGTGCCTGTGTGTGTGAGTAATTATATTTTATTATGTTTTTTATAGGCTGAGCATTTTTAGTTTTTTTATTGTGGGCTAGTAAAGTGTTTAGTAAGTGTAGTTTTTTTTCCTAGTTATATATCGATGTCATTAATGTGTTTTTTTCATCAACTCAGTATGTATATTTAAAAAGTGTTGTGTTTTATTTATAGGCTGGAAGAAAATGAAGGCACCACTGACAATGCTAGCGAAATTTCGCTCAAAGTTTTCGCGAAAACTCCAATGGCCAACGTTGATATGTCGCGATTTACTCGGGTCAAAACGATACAACAATCCTCCCTGCAGCCAGATTTTGCTTATGTAAGTGTGTGAGGTTTTGAGAGACGAAATCAGTACGTTTCATGCGTCAGATGTCGTCTCATTTAGAATTTAATTTATATTTGTCAGCTGATAGTTGTTTACAACGCATTTGAATTCTACAAAGTTTATCTTTATATTTCGTTTGGTGATATTATTTTCGGACTAATCTTAATGATATTTTCAATTATTTTATTTTCCTCTTGTGGTCCGGAAAAGATTGTCCGACTTAACAGTGATGTAATTTTATTTTCTAGCGTTTTTTTATTTTGTCGTTGACAAATTTTTGCGCTGTTATATTATCACGATTTTTGTAGCGCCAAACATTTCTGCCTCGTAACTTGTTAACTCTTTGATTTAACGCCATTCTGGTCGTCTCATTTGCGCCGTTATTTGATACAATTGCTGTTTTTTTTCGGCCACTCAGCTGGTGGCTGTGCAGAATTCATCAGAAATCTTCATCTGCGTGGTGGAGTGCATCACCGATGCCTCCTGTTCTTATGGCGCCGCTCTTTACCGCTGTAATGCCGACGAACCCCCACAAGCTTCTTCATCCCACCTTTCTCTATCTTGTCCCCCCACTCCTCCAGCATCCCATGTCTCTCTCTCGGGCGAGTTGATCTCGCTCACTCATCCCTCTTCCTCCTGTGCAACGGCCGCTGCTGCTGATAAGCCGGATAACTGCACGACGGCGATGGACACAGGCCGCGATACGTCTGCAGCTCAGACCAATGATGACGAAGACAGCGAGTGTCCGCTTCCTTCACTCATGAGCTACATGCTCGAATCCTGGTTTGTCAACGTAACAGGAGACAGACTATGTGGCAATATTGGCACGCGGTAAGTGGAAAAAAATAACCTTTGATTTCATTTATTAAAATTTTATTCATTAATTCATAATTATTCATGACTTATTTTATTTCTTATTAATTGGATTTTATTGCGTTTATATAACGCAATTTACACACACTTTTCGTCTCCAATGCGCATGACACTCAAACACACACATACATACGCTCACATACACAAATATATACACAGTTTTTTCTGTTTGTCAGTCGGGCGAATTTGAACGAGACAACTATTGATATGGTGTTGGAGTCTGACGCACACATCACTTCTCGTCGCACCCCAACCAAACACGCGCGCAAAAATCACGCCAATCCACAACAACAACAACAACAACAACATCGTGTGCGCCGGCGGCGGCGCCGGTCCTCGTCGCATTCGCCCAGAAAACGAGCGCGTCACAACGACAACAACAACATCAACAACAGCAGGAGTAGCAATGCGATCAATGAGGGCCGACTAGCGTCAGCAGTACAGAGGGGAGAGAGCGGAGCTGGCGGCGGCAGAGCGACGAATAGAAAGAGTTTTCGACGTGGAGAACAAGCCGTCTGGCTGGCTCGTCGCAACAGCTCTAATAACAACAACAACAACAAAAACAACAACAATACTGCTACTGTCGACGCCAAGAAGCTGATGACGTCATCAGACGACAGTGGCGCCGCCACTTCAACAGGCGGTGAAAAGCTGAACTATGAGAATTTGCCATCAGATCAGTTGATTTCCATGCTAACGGTCCGTTTCTCTCTCTCTCTCTCTTTCGCTGTTTTTTGCTTTCTCTCGTTTTTGTCTTTTCTTATTAATTTTCGTGTCTTTATTTTTTGTTGCTCTTGTATTTTTCTTTCTAGTCTCTTTTAGCTCCATCTTTCATTATTTATCTTGTTATTTTGTGTTTTTTCATCTGCTCTATTTTTTTTCTCTTGGATTCTTCATCTCTTGTTTGTCTATTTACATCTCTTCTATGTGCTGTTAAACATTTTCAGCGCTAGTTACACATGCATATTTCAATATCATGTTTTCTGTGTGTGTTTATTGTGTTATTTTCACATGTATACGTGTTAGTCATTATTATTAAGTCATTGCCTCTCATAATTATATTTTGTACAACAAGTTTAATATTTTCAAGCACGTATATTAAATTAAAAGAATTTCTTCGTTAATATTGCGTTGATATATGAGAAATGCTCCTATTAAATATAGCCTAATGGTTAAATGTGTATTAATATAGGCTTGTGAAAATATACTTGTGAAAATATACTTAACTGGATATATACTTAACCCATTGAACATATTTCGTAGTTAAGTATTAAAGTATATTAGGTATATAGTAATAATATATATAGTATAGTACATATAAAGTATCATTAAGTATAAGATTAATTATATTTCAAATGGCTTTAATATACTTCCAGTTGAATTGGTGCGTCTGTGTTATTTTCGTATTCGCTGACACATTTCTGTTCGGCGATGTTGATATTACGAGGATGTTGTGTGCTGCTGGGACAGAGTTTGAAGTGTCGGTGTGTCGAGGGTAGCGACTCTATCGTGCAATGTGTGCAAGTGGTCATCAACACACTGTTGCAACATTTGAGATCGCAAAATGATTCGGCAGGATGCGTGAGGGTAAGTCATTAATTACCTTACTATAACATGTGTCTTATTGTCATTGTGATGCGTTTCATTCTTTTATTTTAATATTTGTGAGGTTATATTGGAATATTTGCTCTATTATTTCTCATTAATTTTTTATGTTTATAATTACGTTGTGTCTTTGAAATATATATTATGTTATTTAATTATGGTTGATTAAAATTAGCTCCGTGCTTTCTTCTTCATTTTTCTTGAAAGAAAAGCTCATATTTCCATTCTCCTTTTTCTATTTTTATTGTTTGTTTCACCGCCAGTTTGTTTTCTAATCTCTTCTGGTTTTATTTTGTCTTATTAGTTTTTTCTGCCTGTTTTTTGTTTCCGTTTATCTTTTCTGCGTTTATTGTTGTCTCAACATAAATTCCAAACAACCACAGCTCTCTGCTTTACGGACTTGGCATATATAAACAATATAAAGATATTTTAAAATGGAACGCCCAAAATACGACCATAATTTTATTTTATTTTTGTTATTGACGAGCAATAATGAAATCACACAATATATGATTTCACTAGATATACAAGATTACAAATCCGTGCTCATATATATAACTTCACATTTAATTTAAAATTGTTTCCATGCTTATGGTTTTTTAGTTTGGTTGAAAACGTAAAATTTAACCACTCGTTCAGGAAGTCTACTTTGTAAAAACTTATATATTTTGGTGCATCTATATGTGGGCTGTTTTCTTGTATTTATTTATTTATTTATGTGTGTGTGTGTGTGTGGCAGGAGGGATTGATGGATCTGTTGAGTAGTCACTTTCTGTCCAGTAAGATGGACGGAGAAGTGGTTTTGCGCGAGCTTATGTTCCAAGTGGTACTTCTCATTGAGGCCAACTGGGTGAGCGCGCTATCACACCATAAAAATAGGCAAAATAATTGAACATTCCAGATTGTACTCAATAAATCAACTGTTACTGCAAATTTTTCTGGTTCACTTGTAACTCTACGATAATTCATAAACATATCTGGCTAAATAATGAAATTGCAAAATTTCTGAAAAAATTCCAGTTCACTAGTAACACCATTATAGTATAAATATATTTAAGTAACTGTAGAAATTGGCAACATTACTGAAATATCTCTTGTTCACTTTTAACACTAAGAATAATACCGAAAATTTATTCAGATATACATAGATATTATAAAATTAATAGAAATTCTAGTTTGCTTGTAATACTAATAAGTACGAGTAAATATGAGTTATTTTCAGGAAATATAGATATTTTAGCTATGTCTTACAGTCGTGAGAAATAGGGTAATTTTTTAAACTCCTTGATGTTTGCGTTTATTGCGCCAGGTATTGGGCGGTACGGCTTCCGACGTTGAGCTGGACAAAATTGTGTCTTTGCTGCGCAGAACATCATTGACGGGCGGCCACTCGGTTTTTGCCGATTTTATGAACAATGTGCTGGTTGCCAAGTGAGATTTTCAACAGCGCGTTTTTTGGCTGGATCGTGTCTTAAATATGCAAGCATATGTTATGCTGTTTCAAAATGTAAATACAGTATTTTCAAATATGTTTTTTTACGTGTCGATTTCGATCATCCAAATATGCAACAATATAATCAGGGACTGTTGGTTTTTTAACTTCTTTATGATGAAAGATTAGAATTAATTTTGTCAAATTATTATGTTTACTTTAATATTTTATTTTGTCTTTAAATCGTCCAATTTTTACTTCCTCCATATTTATGCTTAACAATCGACTCACCAAATTATCATTTAACACGCATTGGTGTCTCCTCCACTGTATGCGCGTATGTGTGTTTGTGTTCGTGTTCGTGTGCGTGTGTGTGTGTGTGTTTTGTATGTATCTGTCTGATCTTGTGTATGTGTATATCTGTATATGTGTGTTTGAGCTTGTATTTGCGTATGTGTGTTGTGTTGTGTATGTTTGTCTATGTATGTCTCTGTATCTGTTTATATGTGTGTGTATGTGTGTATTTGTATGTATCTGTCTGATATTGTGTTTATGTGTGTGTGTGTATTTGTCTGTGTGTGTTTGAGCTTGTATGTGTGTTGTGTTGTGTATGTTTGTCTATGTACGTCTCTGTATCTGTTTATATGTGTATGTATGTATGTTTTGTATGTATCTGTCTGATATTGTGTATATGTGTGTATGTGTATGTGTGTGTTTGAGCTTGTATGTGTGTTGTGTTGTGTATGTTTGTCTATGTATGTCTCTGTATCTGTTTATATGTGTATGTATGTATGTTTTGTATGTATCTGTCTGATATTGTGTATATGTGTGTATGTGTGTGTGTATTTGTCTGTGTGTGTTTGAGCTTGTATGTGTGTTGTGTTGTGTATGTTTGTCTATGTCCGTCTCTGTATTTGTGTGTATGTATGTATGTGTGTATGTATGTGTGTATTTGTATTTGTATATGTATATGTATCTGTGTGATATTGTGTATATGTGTGTGTATATCTGTATATGTGTGTTTGAGCTTGTATGTGCGTATGTGTGTTGTGTTGTGTGTGTTTGTCTATGTACTCCTCTGTATCTGTGTGTATGTATATGTATGTGTGTATTTGTATGTATCTGTCTGATATTGTGTTTATGTGTGTGTGTGTGTATTTGTCTGTGTGTGTTTGAGCTTGTATGTGTGTTGTGTTGTGTATGTTTGTCTATGTACGTCTCTGTATCTGTGTATATATGTGTATATGTGTATGTATGTGTGTATTTGTATGTATCTGTCTGATATTGTGTATATGTATGTGTGTGTGTATCTGTCTGTTTGTGTTTGAGCTTGTATGTGCGTATGTGTGTTGTGTTGTGTATGTTTGTCTATGTATGTCTCTGTATCTGTTTATATGTGTATGTATGTATGTTTTGTATGTATCTGTCTGATCTTGTGTGTGTATGTGTGTGTGTGTGTGTGTGTGTGTGTGTATCTGTCTGTGTGTGTTTGAGCTTGTATGTGCGTATGTGTGTTGTGTTATTTGTTTGTCTATGTACGTCTGTGTATCTGTTTATATGTGTATGTATGTATGTTTTGTATGTATCTGTCTGATCTTGTGTGTGTGTGTGTGTGTGTGTGTGTGTGTGTGTGTGTGTATCTGTTTGTGTGTGTTTGAGCTTGTATGTGCGTATGTGTGTTGTGTTGTGTGTATATTTGTTATCAGTTACCAGCTGACCCAGCCTGACGTACTGGTCAATATCTACCTGGAGATGGGCCAATCTCCACCACAGTCATTACTCGGTTCTGTAGTCACCGGTGACTCATGCTACTCTACCCGTCCTCCCTCCACCACTCTCTCCTCGCTCAACGAACACTCTGTCATGTCGTCGGTCAGCTCGGGTCATCGTGTCAGGTCACACACACACACACACACACACACGGACGTACAAACACATACAAGGCGATTGTTCTAGCATATTTGTGTATATAGTGTTTGTATACATTTTTTAAAGTTGATCCTAAATTATCCCATCACTTCAACTGTGTTTTCATACTTCCAATAACATTTTAAATCAATATTCTTTTCCTCAAAGTGTAGTTTGTCTGTAAGCAATCAGTTAAATAAATTCAGTTTGCAAGGAGAGAATTAGACAATTGATATATCAGCTGCTAAAATGTTTGTATGTGTTTGTATGTGTGCTTGTGTGTTTGTGAGCAGATCCAGTCAAACTTTGTCGCGACAAAACAGTTGTCTGGAGCTGACGCGCAAGCGGCAAATTCTCGTGCCGCCGGTTGCCAGTTCATCTGGCACCACTAGCATGAGTGGCGGCGACAGTGGCAGCTTTGGTCGCACGCGCTCGCGACGCACTGCTGCCAACTCCGACTGCCAAACTGCCGGCAAATCGGCGCGCCACAAAAAATGCGGCAAAAGTGGCGCAGGTGAGTCGTGGCCGTTTTCTGGCTGATTGTCAGAGATTGTGATAGATTGTCAGAGATTGTGATATATTGTGGGAGAGTGTGATAGATTGTCAGAGATTGTGATAGATTGTCAGAGATTGTGATAGATTGTCAGAGATTGTGATATATTGTCAGAGATTGTCAGAGATTGTGATAGATTGTCAGAGAGTGTGATAGATTGTCAGAGATTGTAATAGATTGTCAGAGATTGTGATAGATTGTCAGAGATTGTGATAGATTGTCAGAGATTGTGATATATTGTCAGAGATTGTAATAGATTGTCAGAGATTGTGATAGATTGTCAGAGATTGTGATAGATTGTCAGAGATTGTGATAGATTGTCAGAGATTGTCAGAGATTGTAATAGATTGTCAGAGATTGTGATAGATTGTCAGAGATTGTAATAGATTGTCAGAGATTGTGATAGATTGTCAGAGATTGTGATAGATTGTCAGAGATTGTAATAGATTGTCAGAGATTGTAATAGATTGTCAGAGATTGTGATAGATTGTCAGAGATTGTGATAGATTGTCAGAGATTGTGATATATTGTCAGAGAGTGTGATAGATTGTCAGAGATTGCGATAGATTATGATAGATTTTCAGAGATTGTGAAAGATTGTGATAGATTGTCAGAGATTGTAATAGATTGTCAGAGATTGTAATAGATTGTCAGAGATTGTAATAGATTGTCAGAGATTGTCAGAGATTGTGATAGATTGTGATATATTGTGAGAGATTGTGATATATTGTGAGAGATTGTGATAGATTGTGAGAGATTGTGAGAGATTGTCAGAGATTGTGATAGATTATCAGAGATTGTCATAGATTGTCAGAGATTGTGATAGATTGTCAGAGATTGTGATAGATTGTCAGAGATTGTGATAGATTGTGATAGATTGTCAGAGATTGTGATATATTGTCAGAGATTGTGATAGATTGTCAGATATTGTGATAGATTGTCAGAGATTGTGATAGATTGTCAGATATTGTGATAGATTATCAGAGATTGTCATAGATTGTCAGAGATTGTGAAAGATTGTCAGAGATTGTCAGAGATTGTGATAGATTGTGATATATTGTGAGAGAGTGTGATAGATTGTAAGAGATTGTCAGAGATTGTGATAGATTGTCAGAGATTGTGATAGATTGTCAGAGATTGTGATATATTGTCAGAGATTGTGATAGATTGTCAGATATTGTGATAGATTGTGAGAGAGTGTGATAGATTGTGATAGATTGTCAGAGATTGTGATATATTGTGATAGATTGTCAGAGATTGTGATATATTGTCAGAGATTGTGATAGATTGTGATAGATTGTCAGAGATTGTCAGAGATTGTAATAGATTGTCAGAGATTGTAATAGATTGTCAGAGATTGTGATAGATTGTCAGATATTGTGATAGATTGTGAGAGAGTGTGATAGATTGTGATAGATTGTCAGAGATTGTGATATATTGTGATAGATTGTCAGAGATTGTGATAGATTGTCAGAGATTGTGATAGATTGTGATAGATTGTCAGAGATTGTGATATATTGTCAGAGATTGTGATAGATTGTCAGATATTGTGATAGATTGTCAGAGATTGTGATAGATTGTCAGAGATTGTGATAGATTGTCAGAGATTGTAATAGATTGTCAGAGATTGTAATAGATTGTCAGAGATTGTGATAGATTGTCAGAGATTGTGATAGATTGTCAGAGATTGTGATATATTGTCAGAGAGTGTGATAGATTGTCAGAGATTGCGATAGATTATGATAGATTTTCAGAGATTGTGAAAGATTGTGATAGATTGTCAGAGATTGTAATAGATTGTCAGAGATTGTAATAGATTGTCAGAGATTGTAATAGATTGTCAGAGATTGTCAGAGATTGTGATAGATTGTGATATATTGTGAGAGATTGTGATATATTGTGAGAGATTGTGATAGATTGTGAGAGATTGTGAGAGATTGTCAGAGATTGTGATAGATTATCAGAGATTGTCATAGATTGTCAGAGATTGTCAGAGATTGTCAGAGATTGTGATAGATTGTGATAGATTGTGATAGATTGTCAGAGATTGTGATATATTGTCAGAGATTGTGATAGATTGTCAGATATTGTGATAGATTGTCAGATATTGTGATAGATTATCAGAGATTGTCATAGATTGTCAGAGATTGTGATAGATTGTCAGATATTGTGATAGATTATCAGAGATTGTCATAGATTGTGATAGATTGTCAGAGATTGTGATAGATTGTCAGATATTGTGATAGATTGTCAGAGATTGTGAGAGTTGGAATATGCTGCGCTCGTATTATCTTCTACAAACTCAGATTTATAGGTTGATATTCAGGTTAATACTCAGGTAAACGCTAGGTTATAACAGCCAAATAGCTAGAAGTATTTGTTAATGCGATGAGTATTTATAAATCTGGTATATAATTATTAGTGATAATAATAATTATTCTGATTATTTAATTGGTTGTTTGCATTAATTTAAAACAGCGCATTTTAATCGAATGTGAAAAACTTACATTTCTTCACTTGAAATGTTTCAAATGCAGTTTTGATTACTTATTTCTAAATTTATATCACCAATTGATTGGTTGAGATTAAAAACGGCAATTTCCCATGATTTCTGACTGATTTGAATTATATTTCATAATTAATTTTTGATACATTCAAGCGTGCATATTCCAGTGAGCCATTTTGTTGGGCTGCTAGGTGTCATCAGAAAATAATTATTCTACAACTAAAATATATTTTAATTTGATGTTGTGATATTTAAAATAAAGTATGTCTACTCTTAGGATTCTAAGCGAAGTATAATTACATTCTAATACTGATTTGATCGAGGCAGATTTAGATTAAATTTCGTTTTTATTATGATTAAAAGCATAATCTTGACGTATAACGATAGTTCGTATATTTCTATAGGCTTGAGTCACCATTCTTTTCGATTTGTGCAGAATTTTGGGTCGCTGTCTAAAAAAGGTTTGAAAACCACTGATGTATTGTTTGCTTGTGTTCAGAATCTATTGGTGTTGTTCAGACGTCAGCTAACACCATCAGTGGCTGTTCTTCGGTGACTGACGTAACTTCACGTCTTTCTCACGTCTCACCGACGTCTCCTTCACTAAGACGTAACTTTAAGACAAAGTTCCTCTGTTTGATAACTGTCTAAACTGTTAGTTTTTGTGCGAAACAGAATATTACGCCCAAGGACCATTACGCCTACGCTTCAATCCCACCTTTCTTTCTTGTTAGGTTCTTGTTAGTTAGGAAAGTGGAAGAGGTTCGGGACTGAAGCGTAGACGTAATATCCTTAGCTCTGTTGTTGATTGCTTGTGTGTGCGTGTGTGTGTGTGTGTGTGTGCTGATGAGGATCAAGATACACATGACTTGCAGTCATTCTAGATATATACCATGCTCGTTCCAAAAGTATTGCCTCCTATTTTTAAACTCCGCCCCAAATAATTGGAGCAGGTTAAAATTTACACCATATTATGCTTGACCTGTTACCAGCATATGCCAGAAAAATTATTTCTCTATTTCAAATATTCACGACGTGGTGTCTTGTCAAAAAAGGCGGAGTTAAAAAATAGGAGGCATTATCTTTGGAACGAGCCTAATAGCATCCACGCCTTCCATTTCAGCTTGTTTATGAATTTTAATAACAATCACGATTCTTGGCAAGAGGATAGTAAAATTACCACCAAATTTTTAATAATTGTTCATAAAATCCTATTTTTATCGATCAAATTTCGTTTAGTTTTTTTTGGAAAATCAAGCTTGAATACATTTTCATCAAAATCAACTAATATTTGATTTATCGTTGTCGCTTTTGTCGCCAGCAGCCGCCGCGTGTTTTGTGCCTGAAACACCGTCGGCTCTCTCGCACGTGGCGTCACACGCGGCACGTGCTAGCGCCACGTGCAACACGTCCGTCGTGGCTGAAAGCCCGTGTCGAGCCGTTTCTGGTAAGCAGGCTTTGTGTGTGTGTGTGTGTGTGTGTGTGTGTGTGTGTGTGTGTGTGTGTGTGTGTGTGTATGTGTGTGTGTGTTTGTTTATCAGTATGTGTCCTTGTGTTTGTGTGTGTGTGTGTGTTCGTCAGTGTGTATGTGTGTTTGTGTGTGTGTGTGTGTGTTTGTCAGTATGTGTCCTTGTGTGTGTGTTTTTGTGTGTCTATGTGTGTGTCTGTGTGTCTGTGTGTTAGTGTGTGTATCGCATTTTGTAGTTTGTTGTATTTGTCGTTTATCAAACATATCGAATTTGCGTGCTTTCTTGACTTGCGCGTAGGCGACTAATAATCGTGCAATAACGATTGTGCTTGCTTTGTTGCAGTGGCTGCACTCACTCCTCGACGTGTTTCTCGACGGCTGGCTTTGACACGCCGCAGCTCATTTTACGGCTGCACTTCCTCGACTGACGGCAGCGGTGGCGGCGAGTTAGAATCTCGCTTACGGCGGGATATGATAGCCGCCCGACTCAACCGCTCTCTTCCTGTCGAACAACAACAAACTTGGACGTCAAACTCAACTGCCACGCCCGCCGGAACATCCTTTCCTGTGCACGCGCTTTTTCCGTCCTTGCTGGCGTCCCCACAGCGTCCGGCCGCCGGATCCGAGGTAGTCTCCTCGCCGGCGCGTCATGTACAGTTTCAACTAACTCCTCTTAAGTCTGCTGCTGCACGTCAAGCCTCTTCAACGACGGTAGGAGACAATGTATGTGTCACTCCGCGCAGCATCCTTAAATCTCCGGTCGGTGGTTTTGATCGCAGTCTGAAGCGGCAGTTGTTCAGTCCAGAGCTGTTTGGCGGGTCGCCGCACGCTCAAAAACGGCAGTCGCCGCGTCTGGTCAAAAGGAAGCGGCTGTTTTCCGGCTCGTCGGCCAGCAAAGCTTCTGTCATCAGCGGGGACCACGTCGAGTCCAGCCAGCCTACGATGACCGACGGTGCTGGAGACTTAGCATCGAGTAGGCTTGACGTTGAAGCAAAATCTGACGAATTGACAGCTAGTATGGACTGGTTGAGGCGCAGTCCAAGATTGGCCCGCAAACGCTCGCTGTTCGGCGTGTCCAGCTGCCGACGAGATTTGAGTGGTCTTTTTTCCTCTCCGCGACCTTCCGCCTCTCAACCTAATCCAATTGCCTTGTCCAGTGCTGCTAACACGGCGGACCAAGAATGTTCAACAGTTGTCCAAAGTGAAGTGGACTCGTGCGTTGAGCTAGCGCTTCCATCTTTGTCTTGTACACAGCCAGTCATGGGTGAAGTGGATTTCAACCAGGTTGCTACTGCCACTGATAGCCAGATACTGATGTATGAAATACCAGCACCTCAGCACGATGAACAAGATCAAACTGGATCGAACTGGAAACAAAATCAAACTGGATCTAACTGGAAACAAGATCAAACTGGATCGAACTGGAAACAAGATCAAACTGGGCCTCTGGATTTGTCTTCGACTGGTTGCGATGCCAGACAGACACAACCTGAGCCTTGTAGCAGCGGGGCTCGACATTTTGAACTGATTGCCTCTCGCTCGCCTAGTAAACTAGCTCTTCGCTCGTGGGGTCAGACGGCACCAGTTGACCTCACGTCTTCTCCTGCTACGGCAAATAAGACAGCGTCCACGGGGGCTGCCCGGACGTTGTCAGCTTTGTTTGAGTCGAGTTTGTCGGTGGATGAAAGGTCGGACGTGCCTCCATCATCGGCGCATGTTCCCAGTGTCCATGTGACTGTTTCTCCAACAGGATCGGACGATGCCCTTCCTGCTGCAGCACTCCACTCAGGTAGGATATCTCCCGAGCAAACACAAGGCGCTGCTACACAGCCGGATATGCAAATGACAACTCCTACAGCCAGAGCGGCCACACCTCTCGTGTCCAGTAGGGATCACCACACAACACCATCATCGGTCAGACAAAATCATTCCTCCTTCACTCCACCTTCCGCCTTCAGTCTGTTGGATCTGGCTTGTTCTCCGATCATTAATCCGGTGTGTTCGACACGCAGGCTGCGCTCGCTGCGTTCCCAAAACTCCAGCAACAGCAACAATGCTGGCTGCCAACTGCGCTGTAGACGTTCATTGGCCGATGATTGCTGAATTGGCCAATAGATGGCGACACATTCGCAGATCGTTATAAAGTTTCGCTATAGATGTCGCTACTTGTTCACCACGTAATGTGATGTATGCGTAACGAGTGATTTTCTAATCTGCAGTTTTCGCTGCAGTATTGTATGAGTAGTTTTTTTTCTGTTCTAATTGAAATTCGTGAAATATGTGGAATGTATGGACTGTATTGAATGTCTCTCATATATTGTGATTGGCAAAACGTGCCTTCGAAATGGCATGACTATTAACAAAATTAAAAAATAATTATGAATAGTAAGAGTTTACAATAATTTTTAGTATTTATTAATGTTTAGTTTCATTAAACGTTTGCAAATATTGAAGAATTAAAAAGAATTCGTCAAAGTAAGAGGTGTATTCACACACACACGCGCACGGACACAAAACGGTATTTGTATCGGTGAAGACTAGATATATCATCTCGCCAATGATTAATTAGCGATGTACATTGAAACCATACTAAACATTCGCTTCCAAGCAGCAACAAATGCAAATCAAGTACACTAATCGACTAGACACGCCTCAATTGTGATTAAAAACAGCCAATTCGAAACTGAAATATTCACAATACAATCACTATTGGTTTGGCATCAATGTATAAGCGTGTTTGGCAACACGGCAAGTCAGCGACGATCGTGGCGCCCTCTTTGTTCGGAACACGCGCCGTCCAGCTCGTCGGATCCGTCGTCGCAGTCTGGAAATCCGTCGCAGAGCAGCGCCGGATTTCGACACTGTCCGTTCGTGCAGCGGAATTGTCCGACGCAATCTGTTTTCCAACACAACGCACGTGTTTTGTCAATCAAATCCGAGCAGAATCAAAACGAGTAAGTGGCGGAATCAGGATATTTCCGATGGGGTGCTAAAGCATATGATGTAGGGGCTTGGCAAAACATGAGGAACTACACTCGAAATATTCATTGGGAGGATTTTTGGGGAGTGGGCCCAGGGGGGTTAGCACATTTTGGGGCTTTTCAACCCTTGCAAGCCCCCCTACCTTGGCGCCGCTGGAACATACTCTTCAATGGTAATAACATATAGGAGGAATCTTCATATTTGATTACAAAGCATAGACAGCAATAGAAAACGAAGGCAAACATAAGTAATTGTAGTTTTATTTCTTTCAATTGTATTTTTCTTTGTTACATCCTTGAATATCAAACGAACACGGTGAAAGTATTGTACCCCAATGACACAACAAATGCCCTCAGGGCGCACTTCGATGTTCTCAGAGGTCAGCTTGTTGACAATAAAAGTGAATGATATATTTTTCCCTGTCAAGTGTTTAAACACAACTTGCATTTATGCATTTACATTACCGGCACATACAACTTACAGCCACAAACACAATTGTCGCATCGTTAAGAATATGGAGGGAAAAATTCAGTAAATAATAATCCCCAATAAACAAACAATCTATACTCAATAGACAATAATTAAAGTAAAAATGATCCAAAATAAACTTCCACACTACAACTTGCGTGCGGATTATATAGAGTAAAAACGGCATATCTGGAAGACACTACGTTCAGTCTATGGCCAAGCTCATGATTCAGATCAAATCACTTGAACAACAAATTACATCATTGAGTCAGGACCATGTATCACATTACACGCACTCGTCATACATGTGTGTGTGTGTGTGTGTGTTTACACACACATTGACACATAGGATTCATGAACCCGGTCAATAGAAGCCAATGTAATGAACGCAGACGTGTCTCATGCCATCCATTTGACAACCCCGTTCAGTCAATCCCAAGACGATAGCTGAATTCTGGCTTGATTAGCCAGCGCTGGCACTCGGCGTGTGTGAGTGCCACGCAATGAACTCTGATCGAGAACAAATTGCTTGCTATATTGAGCGATTGAACTCATGACACTGACAGAGGTCAGCCCAATATATTTTGTATCAACGTACCACGGATATAAGTGAACCCCGGTTATAAGAGAGTATTTCTTCGGGCCCATCTTCTATACTTTAAGTGTTATTTTCCCTGGGTAAAAGATACACTTTTTCTCCACTCCCGACAACTCCCCTGAACTACCAAAAATATTGACGATGAATATTTCGAGTGTAATTCTGCATGTTTCGTCAAGCCCCTGCATCTTTTTCCTCAGCCTTCCTCCTCAACCCCGCCCCCTACCGTAAAATCCTGGGCCGCCACAGGTCAATGACTACACCTTCAACATTTCGCATGTACCATTTCAGTCCTCTTAGCATTATACTGGTCGAATCACAAGAGTATGAGATAAATTGAAAATTAGAGTGGTATTGATTTCCAGGTAGACCAGGGAATCTCCAATTACAAGGTAACCTCAGCAAGAATTACAATCAAATTACCACATTTTCTAGAATTACTGTTTGAAAATTGAACGAGTCATTTTGCTTATGATATTCATTCAGGAACTTTTCTTTAATAACGGAGAATGTTGTTGGAAAAAATTACACACCCCAAGCTTGGACATTACAAGATAAAAATACTAAAATCCGGATATTATAGTAGAAATGATATATATATATATATATGCTAGAAACATAATATATTCAAGAATATATGTGTATGCGTTACTATTGTGTGCCCCGTGAGAAAACCCAGTATACAAGACCATATCAAGATATCTCGTTCAATTAACCAACTATGAATACATGAAATCACGATTAAGTTGTTATATTTTTTATGATTAAGTCAGCTTTTGCACACTTCTGAAACTCACAAATGCAGCAGAATCCAGTTTTTTAATAATCCTTGATGAAAGAAAGCAGAAAATGTTCACATTAACAAAAATCCCATCTGGCAACTCTACTCACCGTTATTTTGCCGCTTGCTGCTGTTTTCATCCTTGATCCAAGTGTCCTCGAGTGCTAACACTGGCGCATTTGTCGACGACGAGCGACGCAGCGCGCCAGAATTGTCGCAGGTGCGCCATTCTGTGTCCCAGCCGTCTCCCAGCAACACACAGCGACTTGTAGTGACAAGTTTTAGTAGCGGCTGAGTTTTCAGCTGATGCAAACAGCTGCGACGTCGCCAGCTTAGCTGGCGATGATCGATCAACTCGCACTCACTCCACTCTCCCCACTCACTCCAGAGTACCCCGTCCGTAACGTCCGAACCATCCGTCCACACTGTGAAATTGTTCCAGTGAAAATCAAGTTAGCGCGGATTGAATTGTTACAGACGCGTCATCACAGACGCAAAAAAAGCAGAAAAAACTTGTTCTCAAAATGGTGGCGAACAGAAGAAACAGTTGAAACCAGTTAAAATCAGTTAAAACCGCGTCATCAATAAAAATATATTAAATAGGCCAAATATAATATATTTAAAAAGATTATTCTTGATTTTATTGAAAGGAAGGGATATTTTTACTCATCTTCATTAATTTGATTACTGTCCATCACATTGCTAAACTACGTAATTTAGTGATGGTCAAGAAAATATCAGAGTTGATAATAATAGTTGATAAGACATCAGTTGATAAATATTTATCAATCGGTCAACAGATTTATTCTCACGTGAAAAGAAAATGTCGTTGATGTCCACGTTGAAATGATGCAGCCACATTCGTCCGTGCGAGTTGCGCAATCCTTCAATGAACGCTTCTCCAATCACCGCCGCATCAACAGCTGAATTCTTCGCGACCGCCAAACTGACAACCACTTGTGTCGCGCCTGGTTGAAGCCAAACACTGGTCACGTGACCGGACTGTCGAGCCGAGGCGACACCACCGCTTCCAGAAGCGGTGGACGAACGCTCGACCACAGTGGCTCTCAACACACGCACGCCAACCAACCAGGTAGCATTGGTGCGACCAAACAGTTTGGTCAGCTGATTTCGTGACGTCACAAGCACACACACAAATCAACAGTTAAATTAGTTACATATAATTATGTCATTAATTATTTGCTTGCAAATTTGTTAATTACGTTATAAAATTACTTGAGTGTTAAATTTAGAGATGATTTTTTGTCTTATCAGTTGAATACTTGAATTTGTATTTCGTTTCAATTGTATGTAGTTATTATTAATTTGTTTGCGCATTTAATTACATTTTATTTTAGACACATGAAACACTTATACTCGTATGTGAGCTTTCAATACATAACAATTTCAAATTTGGATCATATTTGTAGCTAACTCAAAATGTCTTTTAGTGAAAGAGCAGATTAGATGGATGACAATAAGGCATACATGCACATGAGCTGAAACATCAACAATGTCAAGAAAAACAGCTATACACTCATTTTGAAAATATAGAGACATTCCTCTAATAAACGTGTGATAATGTCAAAGGCATTGCCGAAAAATCTAGTATCAAACCACTCATGTGAAGATATCATACGAGTAATAAACGGAAAATGAAGCCGCTGCAGACACAAAAAAACCAGAGCTCATTTTAAGCACTGACCTCATTTTCTAGCTGACTAAATAGTGACCTAGAAGACTGCGAGTCTTGCAGGATGAAGGACTTCTTGAAGGGGCGGTTGGTCAATGTGAAACTTCCAATGAACCTCTGATAGTCATTATCTGAAAATGCACGAAAATAAGCGAATTTATAATTATATCACATAAGTATAAATAAAAATAAAATTATATCAGTAAAAACAAAAATGAACAGTATATATGGCAAATTATAGGAAATATATAAAATAAATATAAACATACATAAAACATATGAAAATGGCAGATACCCATGAAAATGTGTACACTGCACTACGAAAATATGCAAAAAATAAATTAAATAAACACCGTTTATTATTCCATTGGAATGTAAAAATGTTGATATATGTTTGCAGAGCTTGAACAAGCTTTAATGGATGTTGGGACGAACAGAAACGAACCCACAGAAAATATTCTGCACACTTTTCAAGTACAACAAGAACAATAAATGACAAATCAGAACAAATCTGGGAAAACTTCATATAACAACCTAATTAAGAAAGCCTCAGTAACAACTTGTGTGTGTGTATGTGTGTCTGAATTAATGTGAATGTTTGTCTGTGTATTAATGAGAATGTTTGTCTGTGTATTAATGTCAATGTGTGTGTGTATTAATGTATGTGTGTGTGCATTAATGTCAATGTGTGTGTGTGACCATTGGGTGATCGTATCTACCACCATCTAACACGTGCGACAGCACAAATCCAGACAGCAGCTGTGTGCTCGTCACAATATCCAAGCCTCACACACACACACATACACACACACACACACACACATATGGCACTGTCATGTCCACATATTACACCACAGTGGTGCCTGGTGGTAAACAACTCTGTGACCCAGGTGTAACCCGCTTCCGTCCAACAGAAATTCCATTTGGGGCGCACCATCACCTCTGCTGTGTACGTCTGTGTTTACGCGCTGGTCCATCTGTTGTTTGTGTGTGTGTGTGTGTGTGTGTGTGTGTGTGTGTGTGTGTGTGTGTGTGTGTGTGTGTGTGTGTGTGTGTGTGTGTGTGTGTGTGTGTGTGGGACTAGTGGTCGTAGGGGTGACAGGGTATGTCTGCCGTTCAGTGGCGGCACCAAGCTTTCTCCGCTGGGGGAGATAAGATGGGAAAGAGATGCGTAGGCTTAGAGACATGAAGAAGCACTCAAAATGTTCGCGATGAGGATTTTTTGGAGGGGGGCCTCAGTGGAGATTGGCACATTTGGGGAGGGGGCTGAAGCTCCCCCAAAAACTCCCCCTTGGCGGCACCGCTGCTGCTGTTCCAGCCACTACCAGCGATCGCCAGATAATGACAAGCCGATGGACGGCAGTTTTCCACCAAACACCACCAGCCCTGAGTCGAGGATAAATTACTGTCTGGCGCTCATCGCTCGTCGTCTGTTTTGCCAGAATAAATTACAAGTGTTGATCCGCACCGGAACCGCTATCGGCACCGGAACCGACAGTAGGAGAATACTTCCCTGTCACACCGAAGAACCACCACTTTTGAGAGCTTCGTCTTCTCTTTCTTTAATTCCGGTGAGAAAAAGGAAAGTCCAATCCTGCTGGATTATCGCTATCTCCCTCGCACGAAGGAAAATGGAAGAACTCAGAGGAAAAAAATAATATCAGCAGTGTTATCATCCCTTGACGCAGGGGAGGAGATATTTGTCTTCTCGAAGAGAACTCCGAAACGGCTGAGTTCCCAGACCTCGGAATGGCAGTCAAGCTCGTCCACAGTGAATCCTGACGCCAGAGGCAGCAAGACTTGTTCACTATTCTACCAGAAAAACGTTTCTTTAGGAAATCTTTAAATCTCTCAGAATTCATGACTACTGAGTTCTGATGTATATGAATAAATGAAGTTGAAAATTGTCGCCAATTCAATGTGTGCATAAGTTGAGCTTTGAGCACAGCGCGTTGTGGAAGCATATGCCTAAAGTAAACCAATCATTTGCATAACGCATCACAAATTTTTCATTACAAGAGTATTCCGGTGTATCTTCTAACTGAGTTTTCGGTCGATTTTTTCTACCGGCATTCTGAAAGTGGTAGCCGATAAAACGGACCCTGCCTTCCCCTGTCTAGGCATCTGTATCTCCTGCATCTAGCGGAAGCCGACGACGAGACGGCCACGTCAGAAATGTCTTGACTGTCACACCGGCGATGCGTTGACTGATTCCACTGATAGGCGCTTCGGCAGGGCTCGATGAAGCGTCGACTCGACTGGAATCCGACATGACTGCGGCGAGATTCCACATCCGGTGGCTTGCGGTAATCGCCGAATCCTTACCGCGCAGTCGCTCTCTGCTGGAAACTGCTGCCTATTCGTGTGTGTGTGCGTGTGTGTGTGTGTGTTTGTGGCTGAGATTGTGGGTGTGCAAACAACCATCTGCATAACAATGCACGACCGATCGCTAATTTGACATTTCCCTACCAGCAGCGGATGTGGAATAGGAGAGTCAATTTAAAAGTGAAGTCATCCGTTGACGATACAGAATCAATACCGCAGTCGGATATTGGATGCTATCAAGTGAATTCATTCGACTGTATATACAATGCTTACAATATTCTATAAAGCAAATACGTTCATATTGCATAAATATATCATACGTTCCCAAATAGTATATCTATGAGAATAAATTATACGCTTCTTGTGTCATTCGGTTATTATCTAAGATTCATCACAAAACAAGATTGATCACAAAGGGAAATACTTTCCCTATATATTAGTGTTGGAAACTTTTAATTACAATCGAGATTTGGTGTGATAGAGATGAGAAGATGAAAAAACTCACCATCAGACAGAATATCATCTCCGTTGTTCCACTGAACGCGTTTCCCTGTGAATCAAAAAATAAATATGCATTATATTTCAAATTGCTAATCCACTAATTTCACTTGTTCAAGAGAATATTTTATGAAACATTAAATTTTACAAGCATCATTAAAATTTGGAATTGCTAAAAAGCATTTAGAAAAAAAGAAACAAAATATTTTCCGTTATAAAGTAAAAATAAATATTTTATATGGGATTCAGGCGAATACAAATATTACACAATTCACAGGTTTATTGGAAAATCCCCTAATAAAACGTTCATTTATACAAATAAATAATAAATAAGAGTATGTAAAAAATCGAATATATTATTCTGTGATATCTTAGTACGTGTGTACAAATGTAAATAAATTGTTTAAAACTTGTTACACTGTATTTGTTTATATAAAACGCTTATAAATTTTATAAGTTTCATTGCGTTCCACATTTGTTTCAGTTGATTTTATTCTAGTTTTTCTTAGTACTTCTCGCAAATAGAAAATTAAATTCATCAATCGCGTGCCTTTAAATCAATAACAACAACATAATTAAAATAAACCATTACAACACACATATGTGATATTGACTATGATCGCAATCTATATATAAGTAATGATACAAGTTGTTTAAACGTAGCTGACCAAGTGACGCTATTAGTCTGGGTCCATATGCCATCCTTGCCAAAACCACGGTAGATAATTATTGTACGGAAATTAGAAATTTTCCGTTTCCATTCAAATTTCAAAACACTTCAAATGCATTGTCTTCTTTGGAGTATGCTGTATGTTTTACTGGTCCGCTTCGGGCCTAAGACTACTCATATTTTATTTAGATTATTACAATATATAATTTTAATATATTTTAGTGGGAAATAATTATTTTCAATCAACTCTTAACGACCCAACTTTGGATCGCGACCCAGTGGTTAAGAAGCATCATTTCTTTCATCATCGTTGCTTTGTACCGAAATGTGCATTCAGATTTTGCGGGCACCAAATGTTAGCTGGTGTTTCAAACAATACCTGCATAGAAGACTCCAACACTGATTACTGCGCACACGATCAAGATCAGCACAGCTGACACCACGATCCTCGATCGAGCAGCTGTGTGCGTTTTTCTAGAACTCGGTTGATTTTTGCAGCAACCGGCAAAATGCTCGCCGAAACGACGAAAGCAGGCCATTAATCGAGATCCTTGTTGATCTCGCGTGCTGGGCGGACCGAATTCGTAGTGATCCGTCGCGATTTTCGACCGTAATCCGTGCGCGTGAAAGGACAGCGTACCCATGGCCGGAATTCCGCTCGAGATGGACGGAACGCGACGTCCGGAGCAGGCGGCGAAAATCGGCGTGCTTGAACATCCAGAGGAAGATGTTGAGCCGGTGGAAGAAGATGCTGTGGACTGGTTGCATCCGCTGCAACTGCCGTCGTAACTGCTGTTCACAGCCGTCATCACAGCATGCCGCCGCACGTGGTCCACACTGCGCTCTGTCGGCGGATGGATCGGCACGTGATACACTGCCTGATGACAATTGGACGTCGAGTAAACGGTGTTGATCGGAGTTGACCATTGCTGTCCGTTGAGATTCTGGTGCCCACCAAAGTGACCCGGAACAAAGTCGTCCCCGTCCAAGCAAGCATCACTGGTGTCTCCACATGATGTCTCGCAAGACGCAGCCACATCGCTACTCGCTACAGGAGTGTGTGACTGCAGAAAACGACGATGAAGACTCCAGGCATCGTACACCGACGGATTACGACCTGCTCCAGACGTCTGTCCTTGCGGTATCTCCGAGTACAATGAGGCAACATTGAGACAGTGTGGATCAGCATACAGAGCTCCGGCTGAAAGATAGCTGGAGTGCTGAGATTCGTGATGCAGAGAGGAGGAGGTGAATGGCTGATCCGCTGTTGAGGATGACTCGCTGTCGTACTGGTAAAGTTCAGCCGGGTCGACGGCAACGCACGCCTCAGCTCTCGGGAAGCGACAATGCTCGGTGTAAAGAACGTCGTTCATATTGAATAGCCACAAACTCAATGACCACCTGAAACATCAGTTTCTGTTTAACCTTAAGTGCAGTGGCGGCACCAAGGAGGGCTTGGAAGGCATGAAGCTCCCTCAAACATGAACATGAACATTTCGATTGTAGTTACTCATGTTTCATCAAGCCCTCGCATCTTTCTCCTTGGCCCCCGCCCAAAAAAATCCTGACGCTGCTTCGTTGCAAATACATCAATGAATGTTAAATTATCATTAAATGCAAAATTATCAATCGTTGTCAGCTAACAAACATAAAATAAACAGTTGTACAACACATGGCAAATTGGCAAAAAAGTACATTTAAAACCCAGGTAAAACGCCATTAGACATCAGCCGGCATTTAAATCACGTCCAAGAGTTGACCTTCAACCATGGACAAAACAAAAGACAAGCCTTCCTCACTCACCTGAGCGGTACGCACAACCAACACTCAGCTTGTTCCGTCCGCTACTGAGCCAAACGATAACTCACCTCCCAGGGCACGCGTCACTTTTGTGTTCGTGTGTGTGTGTGTGTGTGTGTGTGTGTGTGTGTGTGTGTGTGTGTGGTGGGCACCCAGTGGAACACGCACTTCCGGCCTAAGTGCCACTCCATCCAGCCATCACCTGCTCACCCCTGTCCTCTCTCTTTCTGTGGCCTCCTCCCACACTCTACAGTGTGTGCGTGTGTGTCGACAGGCTGGGGTCTGTGTTGGTACGTGCCGCGCGTCTTTCTTTGGATTCAAGAGAGCGACGTACGTGAGCTTCTACTGCGCGGGCAGCTGTGCGCATCTTATTACCAGAGGGCCCCATGTCTCTCGCTCACACACACGCAAACACACACACACACACACACATAGCACGTTCATTCAGGCGCATATAGGGTGTGTGTGCGCTAACTATAGTGTTGTGAGTGCGTCACTTCCTGTATGCGAGCGCACACGCACACACACACACATAGCACGCGCATGACGAATATGACAGGACACACATTCACACACACACATACACACGTGCGTGTACGTGTGCGTGAGGCGTGCCTCTATTAGTCAGTGAGGTGTGCAAACAGAGAGCGGAGAATTCTGCGCTTGAAAGAACTTTGACATTCTACGCGAGCTATGTGTGTGTGTGTATTTGTACTAGAGTCCTTGATTGGAGCACAATGAAAGCACACACGAGTTCGAACGAGCTGGTCATAATGGTGCCAATAAATGACCGAGTGTCAGTGGCGGCGTTAAGGGGGATTCCAGGGGGGCTGAAAAGTCCCCCCAAAAAATTGTCACTCAAAAATCATGGCCATGAACATTTCGAGTGTAGTTAGTAATGTTTCGCCTAGCGACAACATCTTTTTCCTTAGCCCCCATGCGGGAAAATCCTGGAACCGCCAATGCCCAGTGCAATTGGTGATTCGTCGAGTCAGACTAGTTTAGCCAGGAGCAGTATGCCAGTATTGACACTGTGACAGTACAAGATTTCACATTTGTCGCATGTTTTGGTCTGTTTTGCACAGTGGACAATGACAAAATTAACAATCTGGTCTGAATAATCGAAAAAATAGCCAAAACTGGCAATTATGAATATCCGAGCAAATAGCTCATGTTGTTAAAATATTCAACGATTTTTAATTATTTTTTCTGTGTGTGTGTGTGTACTCGTGAACGCGGTTCATAAATATTGTATAATTGAACGTTTCAGTTTTAGTAATTGCCTCACTTTAGCACCATATAATTCCGACATTCGATTTTGCAATGTTCTCGTTTATAATTTTTTTCCTTTTTGAATTCTCGTTCTAAGCATTCCTGACATACCCACATCAATTACCACACACGAACTTGCTAATAATTATAATTACAACAATAGTGCTTACGCTGAACATAATTTCAAAACGGATACGCAATTTTTTTAATTTACATAATTCTCTAGAGAAATAGCTCTAGTATATATAGCATTTTGTGGTTGTATTAGTGTCACAATAGCCTCATAACAGGCAGTACACGATAACACACACACACACATGTATCAACAAGCCAATAAAATAAAACACTAATTAAAACAATATATACACTTTATACAGACTTTCACTCATTGCGAAAGTACGACTCATGTACGTACCATCCGCATTGTTTTACAACTTTACCGTTTCACCACAGCAGATTCAACGGATGCCATACACACACACACACACACACACACACACATATGCACATGCACTCACAGTTTCTTAATCTGCTATGCTAATATTTGATATTTGTGCAAAAACATTGTCAACGCAATGCAATTAGCATATATATATATATATATATATATATATATATCAACACACATACAAATTTATAAAACATCTGTACTATTTCAACACATACATAGAGTCTTCAGTATTGCAGACGATATTGCACGGTCACTCATACATTCACCGGTTGAGAATGCAATTTGCATATATATCCATGCAAGAGGAACATACTGAATAAATACATTACGGCAGAGATATTGAGGGTAAAGGTGGTGTGTGTGTGTGCGAGGGTTTGTGGGTACCTAATTAACTGTACGATGGTTGCTGTCACCTTCAAGGGCGTAGGCCCCGGGGGGTATGGGGGTATTTTACCCACCGAACAATTGGCTGGGAATGAATATGCAATTATACCTCTCGATAATTATGCTGAATTCAGTTTATTGGGTATATTATCATCAAAATCAGCAAAAAATTAATAATACACGACAAATATGTGTTTTTCCAATAATATGCAATATAATTTTCATTGAGGTATGTGTGTTGTAATTGACTAGGCATATAATGGTTGAGGGTCTCATGCAATTGACCAACTGAGCCATCCTCGAACACTAATGCATGATGGCTGTCATCCCCCCGAGCCTCGACCCAAATCTACGCCCTTGATCACAATGTTACGTGTCGTGTAGGTTGGAGCGATACGGGAGCTATGATTAGCTAAGTGTCAGTGTAAATTACCACTCCCAAGAAGCAAGTGAGTATTTTCCTGTGGGAAGGATTAAGAGCCTACGAAACACAAGAGTATACCCAATTATTATAAGCGCAAAAGCGAGTTCGTATTCTGCAGAATTTGAAAACAAAAATATAGCTGTTTTACTGTTGAAACAAATATACGAGAAAAAGGAGCAATTTGAATTGAAAAAAAATTGTGAAAGTAATATGCTTGCTCACCTATCTGAAATAATCCAGGATAAATGTAGACTAAATTTGATAGACAAAGCTGGATTTTACGTGGCATAACATTCTTACAATTCATATAATTCTTAATAAAAAAAGAAGCAATGTTATATACATTCAACTCGAAAACTCCCTCTAATAGACGCCCACATTACTATGAGGTGCCTCTCAAACCCACAAGTTTTCCTATGAATGTTGACAGTTCATATGCATGTGTTCAGTCTAGATAGTTGCCAGTTATAACGATAATAATACAGCCAGTCATTTCAAGGTGATTGGCAACCACAATTCGGGAATATCATTGCAGGTGGAAAGCAGAACGACTGCAATATCGAGGTGTGCTCGTATTCAACAAAACACAGGAAGTTATTGAGCGAACTTTAACCACACAGTCTGAAAGAACGACAAATGCAGACATGAACAATACGAGTCGGAAAAAATCACACCAGATACGATTTCTGTTAGAAATTCAGGATTCGGACAACGGTCGATATCATCCAAACGTTCAACAAACATATAACAAGATACTTCCTCACAAAACAGCCATTTGCCCCTCAGAAAAACAGTCATTAGACGTCCGGTTTCGTCGTGATCAACGTTCTGAACGTCCTCAAATCTCGCTCTTATGCGTCCGAAGTACGACTGACACTGGAGTCCAGTTTAAAGATGATGTCGGACTTGTGGAACGAAGGTCTCTGCGAAAGACTGGTCCCCTCGATATGTGCAAAGTTCGCTTCCGACTTGGGTCGGGGAAGTTTGGCGAGGGCTCTGCCAATCGACAGGTGGTGTAGGCTGATCCCGTTCTTATGCCGGTTTTCTTGCGATGAACGCCGGGAAGAGGTATCTGATTCGTCAGGCTCCTGTAGCGCTATAGCACTGAGAACCGCTCGAAATTCCGACTGGAGATCCTCGCGATTCGACACAATACTCGGGTTCTTTCCGATCTTGTTGAGTCTGCAGAGAGCCGTTGAGAGAAAGAGAGAGAGAGAGAGAGTGCAGTAAAAGCAAAGTTATCACCAAACCAAACCCCAAGTGAATAAGTAAAAATACGTAGATATTCATTCACCACTAATGTGTATCTAAGTCTTTAACATTCTGATGGCTATAAATTCTAAGTATATCACCAAATTCTTAAGCCACTACCCGAAGCTAATCTGTTAGAGAACTAATCTTTTTTGCACCGGTCTGTAACATGTATCTGTTGAGCGTATTTGTAAAAATATACGGGATTATATAATCTTAATTTAAAGGTAAACTCATGATTAGCCCGTGCAAGATCAGCTTACAAGAGCAAAAAAATTATCAAAAGCATGAACATCTCTGGTCTGAACCACCAGGAAAATTCGCTGTCAAGTTAAAAAAGACGCACCTTTCAGCCGCCACACTTTCCATCGTCCTGCGCATCAGCGGGTAGTTATCGAGCACCGTGTTGAAATGATCCACTGACAGCGAGAACAGATTGCAGTAGGTCTCGGCCCGAACACTGGCCACTCTCCTAGCGTTGGTCAACAAGCAAATCTCACCAAAATAAGATCCGTCGCTAAGAGAAGTGGCCACCTCCCCGTTGATGACAACATCAACAATGCCTTCCTGAATGAAATACATCTTGTTGCCTATCGTTCCTTCTTTAATAATGATGTCTCCTGCAATAATACACCACAATTCACATTATCCACAATTCAAATTACATCACAAAATATTATCGGTAACATTTTTAATCATTCTTCATTACTTCTCTTGCCTTTCCTCCATTCTCCCTCTTATATGTTATTTTTTCCGTTACTTTTTATTGCTTTGTGTCTTATATTTATATATCCTCTTTCCTATATAATGTGTAGTGTATAAGTGCCACAGTGGATGACAACGCATACATGCGCGTATTTTTCTCATCTCACCAGCCATTGCCTAATCAAACAATTGAGTAAAAAACATACCTTCCAAAATAAAAATAAAATGATTTTAGAGAAACAAAATATATCAAGCAATATCAAGAACATATCCACAAAATAACACAATTACTTGATTTATTTGGCGCTTTTAAATAACTCAGCTCTAGTTAACCACAAGTTCTTTCAACCTTTTTTCTGACTCTTTATGCTAATTTTTAGTCCAGTATAGCAATATCTATTTGAACTCGAAAAATTAATGACCAATTTTACGTTAAACTCCATAAATTGCATCACCTCATCTCATCTCAAAACCTCTCTTGGTAATTTCTTGAAACAAAACAACTTGAACGATATGCAATTGGCTAGTTCTGCTTTCTTGTCGTTCTACAGGAAGTTCATATATTATTATCATTATTAGTGCTTTATTAGTATTAAAGTTGATAGTATAACTATTTTATGGTTTAACTTAACTCACTCGGTAAAAACACACGACGTGATTAAAGTGCAATATAAAAATAATACAATAATGAGTTTTATGCGGTCATATATCGCAGTTCTGGTTGAAAAGGTCTCTGCGATAACATGATCATGCGCTTAATCTAATTTCACAAAATATTACCTACTTTCTACCCAATAAGCCAGAACACACACACATACACACGTACACACACAAATTCAGTAAAACACAGAAACACACAAAACATCAACCATAAAAAGGGCAAACATAGAAAAACATGCAACTTCGACTACACAACGAACATAACATCTTCTGTACATGCCAAGTGCATTAGGTGTTAACGGCATGCGTGTAGCTATATGGAAGCATGCCCAGCTGTTTTCCCATATATACAGACATATATGGAGATGCATGCGCAGTGCACGCATAACAACAGCCAGCGCATATTTTAAATCGTTCTACAAGACATATCTGTAGAGATAGTATAATTAGGCCAAGCCGTTTCAAGGCGCTAATCGCGTCCACATTATTGTGCATTGTAATTGTTGCTAATTATTGCGCGCGTTTTTGCACATGTGTTTGCACACACAGATTCATATCAGTGGTGACATTTGGTTAACGAGCATATCCGGCTTGGAACGATGCGCAATATCGACTACATGTCATGTCAGTGGCTTCCAAACTTGCGTCACGATAACAACACAAAGAGCGCAAAAAGTATAGGGCTAAAAAATTCCAGACAGAAGTTTGTGTTGATTCAAAGTGGAGTCGTTGCCATGGCAACCAATAATTATTTTTAAAAAATCAAGAATCATTTTGAAAAAAATGCAATGAACTTGCAACTGTTTTAATAGGCTGTTTATGGTACTTGAGTAAACAAACTGTAATTCAACCTTGAAACAAGCCCAAATCAGCGTTGGAAAATGAACTGAATAATTTTTGGCTTTCTAACACCAGCAAGAACAAAGAAAAGTAAAAAACGATGATTTCGGACAATTTGTATTGAGCAAGTTTGGAAGCCACTGTACTAAGTGAAGTATACAATATATACAGTATATATTGTATGCAATTAAGGCACACACCAATTTAAAACTCCACAAAATCTACATGTTCGCACGTCTAAACGATAGAGAAAAATCAACTTCAAAATGAGAAAACACAATTTTATCCCACATTTTTCCATCACAATGTAAGTGAAAAATATCCAATATATCCTAAGCGCACGAATTCCCGTTTGAAGTTGATTATTCTCAAATTCAGGTCGTGAAAGCGGTTCGTGGCAGGAGCGTGGTGGTAATCCGCAAACAAACTGATGAAGAAAGATTGTGAGACTGAATGACCGTGGCATCCAATGCAGAGAGCGAGGTGTCACCCCAACCCTCTAATCTACACACTGGAAGAACGCGCCCAGAAACAGAGATAAGAAGAGATAGACAGACAAACAGAAGAAAAACAAGAAATTCGACAGATTTAGACAGATGGCACACACACACACGTTTGACAGGAGCAGTATGGAATGTGAGCCTATTTGCGTGTGGGAAGGGGAGTTTTTGTGTTCGTGGGGAATACGTAAGAGAAGGCTTAACCAACACACACACACACACACACACACACACACACACACACACACAGACACACACACACACACACACACACACACACACACACACACACAAGGAGGACAACAAAAGGAGGGAATAACAAAGATATAAGACAACTAGGAAACGAATTTGCAATGAATTTCTTATGGAAACACATCAGAAGACATCAGAAAAAAGACACTTCATTAACGGTTAATGAATGACTGGATAAGAGAAAATGAGGATATAATAGCGGATAAATAACACGCGCTATTTCTAAAGAAAACATTCTAGAAAAATTAATGCGATGCATAGACGGCATTCTCTGGAAAATTGCGATATCCACAGTCTATAATCACCTTTTCAAGCTAGATGTGATAAAGTGGTACAGTAAAATAGTACGCTCTACTGCTGGGAGAAATAGGAAAATGGTAGAAGCAGTTGAGAAGGCGATTCCGTCGAGAACACGAGTTCCGAACTACTGCAACGGTGTTGGAAAAGGATGGTGCAACAGCTACGATATTCGACCGGTCTTCTGACCTGGCTGAAAGACAACGTAGGCCAGCTTTGTGACCACGTCGGTCACAAATTGTGGGTCAGCGTTGGCGAAGAACGGCACAGAAGCGACCAACGATCGACAATTGAAGTTGATCACATCCTGATCACCCGGCCACAGACACACACACACACACACACACACACACACAAACACACACACCAACAGGCATCCACACACAGACATACAGATAGATCAGTGGTTGCCAACCTGTGGTACGCTAGGATCTTCCAGCTGGTACGCGAACACTTTCGGAATCATAAGCAATGACACCAGGGAATTATTTCCGATAAGTAGTGAGCAAAGTAATGTCCCTCATTGACCAGCTGGTGGAGAAGAAGCAGATACAGTCCTCGCATTGAGTTGGTTTATCCAGTTGTGTTGTGTGTTCTACTTGAATAATTATGTAAATAAAGTGATATCTGATCGAACTGAGTTTCTCTGGAACCAGGTGGTACGCGGCGACTGTATACGACCTACAAGTGGTACTCGATCATAAAAAGGTTGGGAACCACTGAGACAGATGAAGTACTAATGCGGAGAAGCTGGTAGAGATTGAGATTAGACGACACTAGATGAATAAGTGATTAGATGAATTAGAGATAGATTTGTAATAGAAATTCCGAAAGATCGTTTCGTTGAGCGCGGACTATCAAAGGGAATACTCAAAGCTTTTCAAAGGCGTTGATTTATTGAAAGTGGCAATCAAATATAAATGGCCCTGCGTTTGCTTGTAAACTATTATTATTCGCAAGACGCAATTTCAGTTAACAATATTCTTACAGTATTCCGCCCACTAGTTTATAAGATATATAAAACGATCAAGACTATTGATATACTACTTTTTGTCGATTTCCATGATCCAATTCTAAGAACATGCGTAAAATTTAAGCAATTGTGTGATATAAATGAAATATACAATTATATCTTATTAAATTCTAATTGGTATGGATTAAAAATTGCACACGATTACAATTTCGAAATATATATTACCAGACAACTGTGGTTCGTAAAAGAGCGATACAAACCTACATACTCCGCATAACATAATATACGCATACAAAATATACGCATACGCGCCAGTTTCTGAACACGACCAAATAACACGGCAGACTGCGTCGAATATGTTTTTTTGCACAACAAAGTTGCCAGTTGGCGCTGGTTGGCTGCATTGTGTTGCCAAGCTGATATAGATGGTCAAGCGAATAACAAGCAAAACACATTATGTCGCGAAAAAGAGGCACACCCAAGCACAAAATCCGCGCTTCAGCAAGCAATCCACATGCCCCACCATTCAGGCACAGCAAACCTGGAGGAAAGACCTCGTATTTCAATTTGGTCACAATGTCCAGCACAAATGCGTCGTTGGTGTTCATGAAAAACGGCACAGACTCGACCAGGCTGCGACAATTATGCTGACAAACCTCCTGATCGACATCACGCAATTCAACACGTGTTAGTGGCTGTTCTTTTAGTTCCGGCAAGAGATAAATAGAATAGGGAAACAGGATGTTACGTCTAGCGTTCGTTTGGTCTAGCTTCAGTCATGCCTCTTTTTATCTTTATTTGTTAGGTTGGGCAAGGTTTAGGTTAGTAAGAGAAAGAGAACAGGGAATGGAGCTATACTAAACTTAGCCTAGTCGTAATGTCCCTAGCTGTATAGAATGTGCTATTCAAGGGACAACACTGCTGGATTATCCTTTCTCTCTTTTGGATATCTCATGAAAAAAGAGAAGAACAGAAGAGGAAAAAGAGCCGCCGCTTTTAGTCGCATCTTACGACACGCAGCGGGTACGGCGGCAATATTATTATCCCCTACAGCAGGACACCTACCGTTAGTGATCACGTGAATCAGTGAGATAACATCTCCGGTGTATCCTACGATTTGAACGCATGAAGCTAGCTTAGGACAAAACCTGGTAATCTATACCCAAGAGCAGTGACGGCACCAAGAGAGGCTTGAAGGGTTTGAAGTCCCCCGAATATGTCAAGCCCTCTCTGAGCATCCCAAAAACCCTGACCATCCACGTTTGGGGTGTAGTTCCTCATGTTTCCCCAAACCCCCGCATCTTGTTCCTTAGTCCCCGCTGAGCCCCCTGCCGTAAAAACCCTGCTTCCGCCACTGCCTGAAAATATGACAACCGAAGAACGATGATGAATAGAAATGTGTTGAGCGAACAAAACATGGAGGATGTTCGACCGATAAATCGGGATGATTTTATAATTAAAAATACAACTAAAAGCACGGTAGTCGCCCGTCAGTGCATCATAGAACCTTTTTGAGGATAAGAAGACCACATCGTCCATCTAACAAACGATAGACTCCACAATAAAATCCCAACGATAACGGTAAATACGCCATCCGACCTACACTTTCCAAGCGAAAACGACAAGAACATACACGACGGTAATAAACTAGTTAAGATTAGTCTAGTTGATCACCACACGAACATCACTCATTGAAAAGTTTGAATGACGCACAGACAATGCACACCAATGAAATGGGGAGTAGCAAATAATGTATTTATGTATGAGTTTACGACAAAAGCATAGAAGAGTATTGTGAGAGAATAATAACCATATGATACAAAATTACGGCAATCAAACCTGGTTTTCAAAAACTACCACATTTTTACCATATTCTTCCCTCCCTGCAGTTCGCAGAACTGGAAATGTAACCTCAAAAATGGTCCTAAATGCCTTTGCGCGCTTTAATCGAAGAGGCATGTTTTTAACGTTGATATCCCATTGGAACATTTTATGGAACAATCAATAAAATAGCCAGTAATGGAAACATAAAACTACCAATGTTTCTGTTTCAATTGGATTCGGCCAATCCTATGCAATAAACCACAAAACGTGCACACGACATTTGCAAAGTTAAAATCGCTTTAAAAATCCGCAACATTCTTAACATTAGCAGTACTTATTCATGTTACTAATGAACCTATGATACATTAATATTACCTTGCATGTAATATATCGAACATAGATAGATACGTGGTAAGCAAACACAACAGTATATATCAATAGGATTTTGTGCACAATTGTTAGTTCGACGTTTGTCCACTAGATGGCACCAGTCACAAACAAGCACACGGCTCAAGACTCAAACTAATCCATTTCAATTCTGTCTCTGTGTCGGATTTGTAGCATCTTATCTGTCAATCTTGCCCTGTGCCATTGTTCCAGAGTGCATCGATTTTTCCACACCAATGACGACTAGCGTCCAGCCGATAAATCTTCTCAAAGAACATAAATACACTGGACGTAATCATATTAAGTTGGCTAGGGCATTTATCAAATTGCTACAACGCCGTAATAGACTCCCAAGGGATCGGTGCTTCACTGTGGCACACTATCGTATACAACAATAAAAATACAGTCCATGAAATAGAACGCAGACCAATGTACTCAAGAACCACACACCATCACTCGAATATTCTCACTTTATAGTCCCAATTTACAACACATTTCATCCACAGCTTGTCGTATAAATTACGTATAGAATTTGCAAAAATATCACTTCTTTTCATGGGAAATTTCTCTCTCGCAAAATGCGTGCAAGTGTATAATGTTTCTGAAAATCCTGCCGTATAGAACGACAAACATAGCGTAACTATTACTGAATAAGTGTGTGTGAGTGAATCATACTTCTATTAGCATACTTTTATTTATTGTTGGTTGTTTCTTATTGAATCATATTTATTGTTGTTGATTGTTATTACTTATTTATTAATGTTTATTCTTATCTATTGATGGTTGTCATTCATTAAATTACATATATATTGTTGATTGTTGTTGTTTATTGAGGAACGTGGACGCAGTGACATTATGGAGTGTTATCGGATGATGGTTTATTGTTTATTGTTATTTATTTATTATTTTCCCTTCCAACTCTCTTTCTAGAGATTTTACTTTTCTAATCTAATTCTTATCTTTCTCTTTACATCTTTTGGGCGCTTCCGGTACATAGGGCCACCACAGGGTGGTAATAGTGCTTGTATTCTTTCCATGCTACTGGATTTGCCTATAATTAATAATAATAATAATTAAAATAATAAAGTGCATGTGTGTGCGTGTGACGAATGAATGAGATGAATTTTATTGATAGATTTACCACAAACACCCCCGCAAGTTTTGCGTAATTATTGTTTTGTGTGATTAATTTATTGCGAGTTAGTGAGCGAAAACTTATGTCCAATTACTACTGCATTAAAAACGCATTCAACTACTCATAAGACCCCGCCCATCTCTAAGTGAGCAAACGGGATATACTAAATATTTCAGAGCGTGTATCGGAAACTTCTTTCCAGGCTTTTAACAACGCCATTAGACCTGCCCACGCTGTGACTATTAAACCATCTCTTTTATCCTGCAATAAATTCTAGACGTTTCCGTAGGAAATATTCTCCAATCTTGGCAAACACATCAGTGGGAAGCTGGAGCTCTGTAGCCGATCTCAGCAAGATAGCTCTACAATAAGTAGACTGCATTCTCTGTGGTAGGGAAATAATTGCCAAACATTTTCTCTTTCAGTTCTTTCAAGATCGCGCAATTGAAAACATTTCAACTTCTTTTATTGTCTTGATAAGCCCTGAATAATCGCAGCCAACCTGTCTTCAATCTGTCTCTTTCTATAAGCATTTCCCATCGAATATTTCACTTTTATTCCGTCCAACTTTTATCATTTCATTTCTATAATATCTTCAGATGTACCCTCAATGGGCCAGTACGCAGATCACCTGGGATTTCCAGCAAATGATGCCCGATGTCAGATTAATAAATTAACCTGCTCTCTAGCGCTATATTGCCAGATTAAACAAATAAATATATTGAAAATCACTTTTTTTACACATATAGACAGAGCAAATAGTAAAAAACGCTGCTGCCCGTCTAAGTTTGGCTTCCTTTCTGTTCTACAGTTAGAATGATGGCTAGACACGCTAAATAACTATATATTTATATAACATATTTATATTTGTTAACTTGTTTTTATATTGTATATTATTTGTGTGTGATATTTGCATTTGTATATTCTGTCCCTCTTTCAGTGGTGTTTTTTCTTAAAATTCAAGCGTCTGTGTGGAAATTTGTGTACTATAGTAAATACACATTGTTGTTGTAGCTATTGACACACACACACAAACACACACACACACACACACACACACACACACACACACACGTAATCTTGCATATACTCCGATCGATTGGACTCAATTGGTTCCAATTGATTTCATGTCGTGTGGTCAACAATATATATGCCAGGGGTTCCCAACCTTTTTCGCTCCGCGACCCCCAGTACAAATCCGGAGGGCTTCATGACCCCCCAGTAAAAATGAGAGAAGTTAGAAAAACACCCGTATACTGAATTCTTATCACATTCAATTCTTTAATGCCATCGTTATTGAATTTATTTGAAAATACAATGAAAAAACATCAGGTGTTCATAACATGAAATTTTGTGCTAATTATGACGAATGCATATTTTTTCAGGCGGCTCTCACGACCCCTTGAAGAGGCCTCGCCATCCCCCTAGGGGGGTCGCGACCCACTGGTTGGGAACCTCTGATCTATGCATTACGATCAATCTAAAAGCGTACACACACAGACACACACACACAAAACATTGAAGCGATTTCTCCAATTCTGCTGAAATTATTTCCGCCATAAGTCACGTCATATTTATGCTATATTATGTGATATTGTTTTATTATATTTTATTTTTTTATATTGCATTATTTTATTATATTTTATATTATACTGATATATAATGTTATTTATTTATATAACATCTATATATTTGTTATGTCATATTTACGTCACATTTAAGCCATAAGTCACGTGGTAAAATGAAAAACAATGATTTAATATTTTCATATTGAAAAAAACAAGTATCTGTATAAAAGTGGAAATTTTTCACAGCCGTCAAAAAATCGCATGCTCATCTTGCCTTTTCCAATTATATTACCATTTACCATTGTATTACCATTACCCGCCTTGCGAGTCGGCCATTACCACCCAGGTTACCACGCTAGCTGGCTTGTTAACCATGGTAAGGCGTGCAAAAGTTCGACTCGCACACAAGTAGAGCTTATGACAACTTGCAACCTCCTTGCAATTGCAGTCGACACCAAGCAACAATGGTGCCAATTACAGCTGTGCTCGTCTGTCTGTGTGTGTGTGTGTGTTAGTGTGTATGTTAGTGTGTGTGTCAGTGTGTATGTGTGTTAGTATGTGTGTGTGTGTCATTGACATGTGTGTATGTGTGTTAGTGTCAGTGTGTATGTGTGTTAGTGTCAGTGTGTATGTGTATCTGTGTGTGTATCTGTGTGTCTGTGTGTGTTAGTGTGTATGTTAGTGTGTGTTAGTGTGTGTGTCAGTGTGTATGTGTGTGTGTGTGTGTCATTGACATGTGTGTATGTGTGTGTGTCAGTGTGTATGTGTGTCAGTGTGTATGTGTGTGTGTGTGTGTTAGTGTGTATGTGTGTGTGTGTCAGTGTGTATGTGTGTGTGTGTGTCAGTGTTTAAATGTGTGTGTGTGTCAGTGTGTATGTGTATCCCTCTCTGTGTCTGTGTGTGTTAGTGTGTATGTGTGTGTGTATGTGTGTATGTGTGTTAGTGTGTATGTGTGTGTGTATGTGTGTTAGTGTGTATGTGTGTGTGTATGTGTGTATGTGTGTTAGTGTCTATGTGTGTTAGTGTGTGTGTTTGTGTGTGTGTCAGTGTGTATGTGTTTTAGTGTGTGTGTGTATGTGTGTATGTGTGTATGTGTGTCAGTGTGTATGTGTGTGTGTTAGTGTGTATGTGTGTTAGTGTGTGTGTGTGTCAGTGTGAATATGTGTGGGTGTGTGTATGTGTGTGGGTGTGTGTGTGTCTGTGTGTGTGTGTGTGTGTCAGTATGTGAGTGTGTTTATGAATATGCGTTTGTGTGTGTGTGTGTCAGTGTATGTGTGTGTATGAGTATGCGTTTGTGTGTGTGTCAGTGTGTGTGTGTGTGTCTCTCTCTCTTTTATGTGTATGTATGTGTGTGTGTGTTATGCGCGCGTGTGTCAGTGTAGATATATATGTGTGTGTCAGTGTGTCAGTGTGTGTGTGAGAGATATGTGTATGTCAGCGTGTGTGTGTCAATGTGTGAGAGAGATATGTGTATGTTAGTGTGTGTGTGCATGTGTGTATGTGTGATGAAAATCGAAGCCTTCAAGAACCAGCAAAAAAGTAAGACCTGCTCCCATTCTATAGAAGTATGTCTCTGTTTGGCGAAGACAATAAGAGAACTGTTTGCGCCCGAGATACTATTTCATCTCGATGATTGGCAGTGTGTGTGTGTGTGTGTGTGTCTGTGTGTGTGTGTGTGTGTGTGTGTGTGTGTGTGTGTGTGTGTGTGTGTGTGTGTGTGTGTGTGTGTGAGTGTGTGTGTGTGCAAAAACATTAGCAGGAAATAGCGCTGTCGTGCAAGAACTCCTGTCTGTCAGATAATGTCCTCCAATATAAAACAACAGAACAACATTTGGAAGCTCAAAATGTCAGTTTTCGTTGCAGACTACATGCAAGTTATTACGGTGTAATTTACGAAACGACAAGCTTCTCCTGAAAGAAGGTTTAAGAAAGAAAAAACGATATGTATTTCAGCTGAAAATGTTTGTGTTAAGGATGTTTGTGTTATCTGTTGTTGTTCCTCATGTTTGTGACTGCGTTGGGTAACTTCGATCACAACACACACACACACACACACACACACACACACACTCACACACACACACACACACAGACATATACACGCACACACACATATTGGCCTATACAAAATTTATGGCAAATGCATGGAGTAAAAATCAATACTCATTTTGCTGCATACAAATTATTCGTAAATTGATTATATCAAATTACAAAATTTCAAATCGATATGATACTGGCATATATATATATATATATATATATATATATATATATATATATCGAAAAAACAAACCAGACATATTTTCACTATAGAAATTAGCATTTACCATGAAACCATGCGACAATATTGAGAAAGAAACACATATAATTGTGAAAAATAACACTGGGTAGAAAAATTTCAAATAAGAAGGCTATGATTACATATATACATATATAAACTAAACTACAAATTTAATTGAACATTTTTGATTCAGTAAGACAAAACAGGCTCTTGAAACTCGTTAATTTATTTAATCAAACTAAATATATTTTGTATATATATAATTGTATATATTTTGATAGTGAATAGTACCTACGTTGAAACATTTTATTGTCGAGATATATATTATGTTATAATAGCAAAAAAAGAATATATTTTATAATTGTGTAATTAATGTTTACAATAAATATAAATACAATAACAGTTCTCACCTCGCGCAAGCGTTCCGAAAGCTCTCCCAAAATGATATCCTCATCGAAGAATTTGCCCTGATATCTGTGCTCGAAATATTCCTGAATGCGCAGTCGCAGATGGCGAGGCAGCTTTCTGTAGCCCATATACTCCTCGACTTGCTTCAACTGGACCAAACACACAAATATATTGAGCCCTTACTAACTGACCCACAGCTGAACAAATAATTCTCGTTTTTTTGACAAATTTTAGAAGTCTTGCGATGAGAAGTGAACATGTGAATATTAGGGTGTTTCGATGTATGAATTTTTCCACATTTTTTTCTGAGAATTTGTCAGGTATAAGTGGTTATATAGGTGCAGTTTTTTTTAGATGATTAAGAAGATAATATTAAGTTTGCATGTATGAATGTATTTGACAAATATGAAATTTGGAAAAATAAAAAATGGTTCACAATCGAATCTTGCGCACCATGTTTGTCACATTATAGTCATTATTTGCATTTGAGCAAATTAGTGACAGTTTTTGAAGAAAATTAATCAAATTTATTGTCAAAAATAGCAAAGTATAGATTGATATTTTTTTGCAAGCATTCGAGTTGTTTGTAGAAAATAATACAGACATATTTTAACATAAAAATTATACAAAAATCGTTGAAAAACATATTTGTAGATAAGAATAGAACCGAGAAATTCTGCATACAGAAAATGTTATTATAGGCAAAATTGTAATTCAAATATAAAAAATAATTGATATTTCAACAAATTAAAGTTTCGTAAGTATATGCACATTTTTACTTGGACTCGTGCATAATTATTCAACTTGAAAAATTAAAAATATTCCAGCCTCAAATATATCATATTAAATTCAAAATATTCCAGACTCTAATATATCCTATTGAAATAGAAAATATTCACACAAGATCTAAATAGTCCAAAAATTCGCCAAAAACGAGTATAATATTTTTTTGGAAAATATTTTGTCACTAAAAAAATTCACCAATACCACCATTCATGCAGTTTATAGATGTCACAAGCCAGCTTAAAACACTTTATATGCAAGAATGCATGCATGTGCACGTGTATGTTTGTGTGTCTGTTCTAGCATAATCATTACCACCCACCAACCAGCTTTAATTTGCAAACAAAACGACCTCGAATTAGTCCATGAAGGAGGATATGGAATGTTGTCTTTTAATCTCTGAATGAATGACCCTCTCCTAGGGCAGCTGTTTGGAGTGTAGCGAAAAAACGCACAGGCCGAAATGGAGTTTAATTTAAATGCTAATTGTACTCATCAGCTTTGTGTTGAGATTGAAGTGCACGGATAACAGGAAAACGTGAAGTCAGAAAATATTACATTCCCACAGCCTAGCGAAATGCTCGTAGACAGGACATCAAGAAATGGTTGTTAACATTTTTTCTCTGATTCCCCACTTTTTTTCTCTTTTTTTCTTTGATTCTTAATAAGCCATCTCTTCATTTTCACAGCATCGCTGATAAATTCAATAAATTCAGTTGTTATATTGAAGTAAATGTCAAGAGGTTATTGGAAACAAAAATAAACGAATTTGAATTGATAAAACACACATTTGTCCTGTTCTGTCCGACCTTTAGCTTCATACTTGGCAACTCTTCCATTACCCACCAGACAGGGGAATTCCTCACGGGTTATGAACCACGGAACTAGAAGGTCAAGAAAGATGGACATAACAAAATAAAATTACAATATGAAAAAAACGTGTCGGTGACTACCATCACTATGTCAAACTTGTGTTTTGCGATCAAACTTCTCGTTGTGTGCAGTGTTTTCTGACCTGAGCGCGCGCTTGATTTCGTTTGCGGGCCGTGTCAAGGTCACGATAGTGTCAAGGTCACAGCAATGTCAAGGTCACAGCAATGTCAAGGTCACAGCAGTGTCAAGGTCACGATTGTGTCAAGGTCACGGTAGTTTCAAGGTCACGATAGTGTCAAGGTCACGATACTGTACAATGTCACGGTAGTGTCCAGGTCACGATACTGTAAATGTCACGATAGTGTCAAGGTCACGGTAGTGTGACCTACCAGAGGACAAAGCGAGTAGGTATGCGTGTGTGTTTGTGTATTTGGACGGGCAGTGTAGCTTGGGACGTTGTTGCGTGTGTTGGTCGTGCTGTAGCAGCGAATGTTAACTTTGTGCATGGAGTACTCAGGAGACACGGTGTGAGACGTGCGTGTGCGAGTAAACGAACATTTTTTCGTGCATTTTGACCATACACTTCTAATATCACGTATTAAATCCTCGAATCACACTGATATCCTGGAATATTACGGGTTAACTTGTTAAACTAGAGTCAGGTCTGAATTGACTAAATGATTTAATCTAAGTTGATACCCAAATACTGCTGCGTTGGGAACCTGGTAAAAAGCTATGGGACGGGATCCAACAGATTAATAAACAAGCTACGAACACTCGGGATATCCGACAGTCTACACGGTCACCCCATTGTGGATAAATGAATCCTTCTTTGCTCCAACACCACACCAACCTCGATTCGATACCAATATGCGGTAGGAAGCATGCACAAGTATGCACAGAAGAGTAGGACAACGACAAAACAATATCGACTAGTGCATCGGCCGTCATCCTCAGCCAATTCGGTGCCAATGAATGGACGCAAAGGAGGAGGGTTCGAGACGCGCGCGCGGAAGTCGAACCTTTTCGCGGTATTGTCTGCGAGAGGAGTCGAGCGACTGAATCAAGCTGGTGGCATGTCCGAGGAACATGGCGTAGCACGTGGCCCCAGTGATCATCGACAACATGGTCAACCACATGTCACACAACGACTGCGGAGGAAAACTGCCGTAGCCGATGCAGAGCATGTGCGACATCGCCTTGAATAGAGCCCAAGAGTACTGCTCGAACCAGCCCGACTCCTGCCCGACACACACACACACACACACAAGCGCGCCGTTCCAAACAGCAGGTTGGATGACGGCGAGCCGTCTGCGATGCTACCTTGTCGCGATAGTGCCGACGAGAAGAGTCCAGCGACTGGATCAGCGTGGTGGTTTGCCCGATGAAGAGCGCATAGCACGTCGCTCCGGTGATCATCGACAGTATGGTCAACCAGAGATCGGACGACGATTGCGGAGGAAAACGACCGTAGCCGATGCAGAGCAAGTGTGACATCGCTTTGAACAGAGCCCACGAGTACTGCGGTAACCAGTCGGCCTTCTGTTGGTCACACTGGCGCTGGTCACACACGGCAGCCAATACGGCGCACCAGTGGCCGCGCCAAGGGGAGGCTAAAAGGGACTGAATCCTCCCTCCCCAAAATTTGCTAAACTCCACCCCCCACTGAGGTCCCACAAACCCTGACCATGAACATTTCGAGTGTAGTTCCTCATGTTTCGCCCCTCAAGTTCCCAGCATCTTATTCGTTAGTCCCCCACCAAAAGTCCTGGCGCCGCCACTACGTCACACAATGCAGCCTCCGACGTCTAGAGTTTGTTCGATTGACAACTTCAGAGGTAGGAACTTTCCAAGTGCAAGAAGCGAACGCTCATTCAGAAGGGCGGCATTCATTATTGTTTATCATTCGATTGCGGTGTTGTTTGTTCCACTCATGTGCTAAACTTTTTGCCTTGACTTTCACTTGTTCAAAGTTATATTTCAAAACCTATTTCGTTATTTTTTCAGTTCTGGACAAATTCGACTCGAAATATATGCTCGGAAAGGAAAAACAAATGAAATGAATGCGTGCTCTGTGCCATTAATGACAACTTGTGCTGCACTTCTGGATTCACTTCAGAAGCACTTGAAAGCAATTTGGAAGTATTTCTCAAGTGTCAATCGAACGCTTAGAAGTACTTTCGAAGTACTTTTGAAGTGCTTCAAACCAGCACTTTAACCCACGTGCGCTGAACAAATGGTACAGTGAGTAGATGTCCTATTGAATTTCCAAGTGAAAAAATCGCAGTTGAACAAACACATGAATGAGAAAAGTTGACCAAACCAATTTCGTTGAGAGAAAACATGAAATGCAAATATACAAATGGAATTAGAATGTTCAGTTTTAAAACAACGATATACATATACACATATTCAACATATATTGCAAGCATCAAATAGCATATTTGATAATTACTATTCTGATAATTACGAATTATCATTTAGTTTTAGAATATTTTACAAAAATAACCAAATCAAATTCTATTTAAAAACTGGCAATCGGCTTTTAAGACAAAAAGTTGCATTAATTTCGAAAGGCTATCGTACTTACATGTGTGCCTGTATGTGTCTGTATGCATGTGTCTATATTGATGTATGTCTGTATGTATGTGTCTGCTTGACGAATATTTCGCTCGGACTCATATAGAGCATGAAGCCAGCATCTCTTCATTTACTCTCACGAAAACAACACAAATAAACAAACAACAAGCGTAAAAGAGCCAATAACAACAACAACAACAATAACAACAACAACATAACAACAAACAATTATATCTTGCATTTATATGTGTATGCACAATCATTATATGTACATTATATGCACAAACATACACAATAATACGAGACATTATAACGTGTGTGTGTGTATGTCAGTGTGTGTGCGTGTTTGTCTGTACATGCCAGTGTGTATGTGTGTGTGTTTGTCAATGTATGTCAGTGTCAATGTGTATGTGTGTGTATGAATGTGTCAGCGTGTATGTGTGTGTATGTATGTGTCAGTGTATGTGTATGCTAGTGTGTATGTGTGTGTGTGTGTGTAGGATAATGAAATGTTGAGGTGATGTTGAAACATGCAATGTATAATGTTGAAACATGCAAGTACTGGCCTCCAGTTCGTTGATGGCCACCCAGGAGTTGGGCGGGAACCCTTGCAACATTGGCACGAGGAACTGCAGGCAGCCGGACCAATGTCCAATCAGCAACATCATCGATATCAAGTTGAATATGCGCATGAACACCGACGCCATGTTGAGGAACTGTCAACATGATACAGTGTAGCCCAGTATATAATAGAGTTGTCGACAGTGAAGAAAAAGTATATTTTATCCAGGGGAAAATGACACGTAAAGTATAGAAGACGGGCCCGAAGAAATACTCTCTTATAACCAGGTTTCTCTTCTATTCGGGTCTCTTATATTCGGAGTGCATTGTATAGCGAACACATTTAAATCATAGATCATACTTCGTATGGCCTCGCCTGCATATGAAAAGAGAAGAGATATTGAAATCCCCAATTGAAACGTTTAGCCAAAACTAAACGGCTAATTTATGGTTGGTATTGGCATATCATAATTATCAAATATGTCATTATTAAACATATTTTTCATCTCTCTAATTTCCACTGTACACTTTCGATGTATGTGTATTTTCCTGTGTGAATGGTGATTGCGTCTCCCCATGTCAAACATGCTTGGGCGAATATTTGATAGCAATGCAAATATTGATTAGAAAGACAACAACAATCACTGTATATCATCGTAGGAAAGTGGTGTTTGTAAATGATCAGCAATAAGATGCAACATGAATGGGAAAATCTTTTTTTGCTGAGGGCCGCATAATCATTCTTCTCAATACTTGCAAGCCAAAAAAAAAGCTCTGGGAAATAAGACAAAATAACTATACTAACTAACATTCCATGTTAATCATGGATAAATGCCGTGCAATTAACAAAAACCAAAAATAAATAACATGTTTATTTACTAAAAAGTTATCAAAAAAAGTTATGTCCATACATTTTATTAAGCAAGCTCAAGTATCGTCTGCAGGACGGATAAACGGACAGCGCAGGTCGGATCCGGCGCGCGGGTCGTACTCCGGGATGGAAGATACATCGAGATGGTTGATGCGTGTAATCTGTACAAATGCGCTGGTCCTAACACCCCGTCGATAAAGAGCGGAGCGCATTTCCAATAGCTGCCTTCTCCAAATAGACCTGATCGCTCAGCCATCATTTCGTGTCTTTCATCCACGTCGAAGAGTATCACAGTTTGAAGATGGGTTTATCCGGGCGCTGAAGAAAACACTTCTGGGATCATCCCAAACTGCAATTTCCTGGCGTGCTTTTAACGCACAAATGCATGCGGAAGAACTCAGCTATCTCAGCTTTCAATGGAAAATTGCATGCAAAGCCACAAGGAGATTCCCAGAAAATTTACATTGTAATTCCCTATATGTATGCAAAATACAAACCTAGTTGATTCTAGCGCACGCCTATCGTACTGTATCGTACTGTAAACTTTCTGTTTGAACGGCACCTCCCGTAATAATACGGCACTTCGATAAATTCTTTTCTTTTGAAAATAGCTATGACTGATTGATTATTATTAGTGAATTTGTGATTACTTACCAGTAATCACCCTGTATTTGTCTCTTTTGTTTGATAACTTTTTGTATGATACCTGGTTCTATTTTCATCCATAAAATTTTCAGCCTATTCTCAAAATTCTGAGCAGCTAGTGGAAAAATAAAGCGACACCCTCTATTTGAACGGCACTATGAAGGAATAATTTTAAAAATAGAACGACATACCATAACGACGGGGTGCTGTATTTATAATGACGGCCCCAATTTTTGCTCTCGGGGGGGGCATAAGACTTTGCATCAACTTAGAATCCAGCAATGGCAGCTGTCAGAAATGTGTCGGCTTTGTTCTAATCTTAGAAAACATGTGTTATAATTGTATATTTTTGTAGTAAACTTCCTCGATAGTGTTTGTTTTATTTGCCTGCACTTTTTTTCGTTCATGTTGTGTGGTTTCTTTTTATCTGTCCTTTCCACATTATTATTATTAATTATTATTATATGATTATGATTATATATCCCTGCCACTGGTTGTGCCTCCATAATATAATAGTAATAACAAGAATATTAATAGGTATTGATAATCTGACGCATTGCCGAAGAAAATTTTTATGAATAGATCAAATTTCGGAGAATTTGAACAATATGAACCCATTTTAACAAACGGCACAAGAATAGAGCAAAGGTTATGAAAAACAAACAACACTTTGACAGCTAACAAACCCAACTCACCATTTGACACGAATAAATTCATGTATATATGCATATGAGATATTGTGAATTCCATAACAAACAAATAAAGTTGCGTTTTTTACAGGCTTTCCATGTCAGGGATGATATATGATTTTCATATGTTGACGTTGTGTTATTACTAGAGTTGGGAGGTTTATGTGGTGATTTTCGGCGTTTTATGTTTTTATTATGTGAAAAAAAAAGTCAAAATATGTTGTCAAAAACCTCAAGATATGTTACTCAATTTTCATATATTTGAATTTTGGACTGTTTGGTAGATTATTTGCACTTTAAGCATGCATCTAGCAGCTGTTGCATCTATTGAGAGACCACCCTTAGAGAGGCGACATTTTCGTAGTGCGTAGCGAAATTTTTACCTTGATTGGGCCCTTCCCATAAGGTAGGGGTGCAGTGGCGGTGCCAGAATTATCCGGTGGGGGGGCTGAGGAAAAGATGCGGGATCTGCGAATAATGAGGAACTACACTAGAAATGCTCATGGTAGTGGTGTCATTTTGGACTGCTCCTTCGAGGCGCAATAATCCCAATGATTCCATTCTGCATGGACATTTCTATTTAATATTTTTCGAGTGAGCAGTCGATTTGTCTTGTCGTTCGAGCTGTGACTTGTGACCAGCGGACACGTTTTTCTCACATGCAACACAACACATGCTGCTCCCATCAGACATGTTTTCATGGGAAAATTCCACTTCACATTGAATTCCTTCAACCTTTTTGAGCGTGACAATAGAAAAACTATTTGAACAATGTGTGTTGAAGATTTCCCGAAAAAGTAAATAGTAAGTACATGTATGTATAACCTTTGATTCCCAAAAATCAATGCCACGTGCACTTAGCTTGGAGCGATTTGATCTGCATAGCGAGTTATTGCGCACCCTCTGAAACTCGTTGCCACGTTGTCGTACTTGAGAATATATCAGGAACGTTGCTATATATCAATTGTTAGCGTTACTGGTGTTAATATTGTACCTAGATGCAGTGTTCGAGTGTATCATAACATGTTGAATCCGTGATCTGTGCAATTACATTTATTAGCATAATTAATGATAATTAATTCCAGGCTCAGCCTATATAATTATATATTTGGGCAACCTTTTCCAGTGAAAATACTATTTATGTTTTTCTTCGCTTAAAAATGGTATTTTATGTGAACACATATTTATATGTGATCGCACACAATTCCCAACTCTAGTTATTACACATCTCGTTTACAGTATATATCCGTGTGTGTGTTTGTGTGCTATTCAGTAAGCTCCAATGAAAGACGTCATCTTTACGGTTTTGTCACGAGCAGCCGCCGTGACAATAAGGGGCTTGCAGGTTTCACTAAGCCCCCAAATCATTTTCTTTAACCCCGCCCACTCAGCCCTCCTGACGCCGCCACTGCCAAAAAGGTCAGGATATGAGAATTAATCATGCGCTAACATAAATAACACCCGTCAAATATCAGATAGAATGTCAGACGGCATTATTTGTGATGCAATCTCGAGCTAGACTGCAGGATTGCAAGCGAGAAGACATCTTGCCACGAAATGTGACATTGACATCCCAGCTACACACAGCTGACACACACACAAACACACACACACATACACACACACAGATGAGTGCTCAGTAATATGGGTGAATGTTAATTCCGGGCTGACTATTCTGACGCCTGTGTGTGTGTTGGCATGAGGCTAACTGACTCATCTCAGTGCTGAAATCCCATGCAACATATTAGCAGAGTAGGTCTGCATATGAGTAAGGACAAAATAGCGACGCACCATTAAGGGTACGAGGAATTATACATAAAATGAACATATATTAAATAGGCATATATATAATATAAATGGTTAATATTTATAATTATTTAAATATATATTATATAAATACGTGTCATTTATATAAATTAAATTAAATAAATTTTCCTGTAAAAATGAGAGAAGTATAATGAAAATATTTCAGAAAATATACGCAAGACATTTTATGAGAGAAATTACACCAAGCTAGAGATACAGCGCCGCTGAAGGAAATGTACTGGATGTGGATCGACTTACATAGACCTCCTCCCATTGATTGACATAGCGAACAAGTCTGGACAGACGCAACAACCGCACCAAACTCAACAATTTGGCTAGCCGCAGAATGCGCAGTGCCCGTCCGGCGTGCAAAATCTGGAAGCTCTCGCTGAACTCTTGAAATGACGAAAACTGACAACCCAACCGACATACACACACACACACACACACACATGCACACACACACGCCCATCTATGTAAAAATCCAAACATACAAAGGCAAGCAAAAAAACAACGTTGTTTTTGACGTATTGAAAAGTCGAGCAGAGAAGCACTTTCCCTGTCTGGTTGACTTGGTTCCTATCTACCCACTTTCCATCGCAGTTGACAAGAAACTAGAGACATATAATAAAATAAATAAAGCATAAAATTAAGAATAAAAATAAATAAAATATAATATTAATATTGCAGTAATATTTAATAGAATATAATGTTGAAAAATACAGCATTGACTGTGATGGATTAATGGTTGAATCAAATCAATGTGAAGAAAAGTTTTCAATGCGCAGATAATTGGAATTGAGAACTCGGAACATGAAGAAAGTACGGAACAATCTCAGACCAGACGAAATCAAAGATTGTCCATGGAAAATGAATATGTAGCAGGGAAGAATTTCGTTTATGATCCGACATAAAAACGGAGATGTACAAGAAGATGGAGATATATAAGAATATTTTACACCCCATCAAGATACAGTATGAAACTCTAAGAAATCTGTGGGGAACAATAATAGCAAATAGATAAAGCAATTCTTTTAACAATATTCTCCTCTACTTTTGGGATATTATTCTACGTGTTGTGATTTTTAAATACACCATTACTCAATTTTTTGTGATTTTTCCAAGACAAATTCTCTAATTTGTTTTTCAATTTTAATGGTAAATAAAAACACTCCATCAATAACTATTCCCTTTGTGAACACATTTGTCGAAGACAAAAATAACTTATAATTTTACTTTTCTATGATGTAATACCATAAAATTCAATCATCGTCCTGACCTCGTACCAAATTTTCAGCTAAACTTTTATAAGCAGCATTTAAGTCACGCAGATATAGCGTAAACAGGTGAGCGATTTTCAAAATATTTTAATTCCATAAGTCAAAATTATTCCCAAACTGAAACGAATATCCTCGCTGTCGGGTAATGACAAAATTACCCATTGGGTGATGAACGCCCGGGACCCAACGGCTCCAAACCCCCCGACAGGGGGCTACCGAGTGGGCGAGGGGGGGGGGGCGAGTGTTGAGAGGGTCCGTTGCCTCAGGCATAATAAAAAACTTAACATAAAGTGGCGCAAAAAGTACCGCAAGACCACAAAACACGGAGAACTTGCTTGTAACTGTATTTAGCCAAAGTCGGACCTCTATAATAATGGTGTATATATTCATAATAGGGGCGACAAGTATTGTCTTAGATGGGGGCCATATGACCTCGCATAATGAGCATCGCATAACAAGGTCGATTCTGTGGGGAAAATTGATATTTGGTCAGAAAAAACGATTATTTGAATAATAACACATTCCTGAATAGAACCATTGCTTTTCGAACTATCCTTATCTTTACGTCTTTTGAACACTTGTGGTACACATGGGGCCACCGCAGGGTGGTAATAGTGCTTGCACTCTTACCCCATGCTACTGGATAGAAATAATAATTAAAGGCCGAAAAACTGAAGAATTGAGCATAGAATTCAGAGATTTATTGAGCATAGAATTTTGTGCACAAACCTTGCCCATGTGCTTCTGTGCAAACCAATAATTAACTTGGACATAACAGGCTGCTACAAAATTTCCTAAAATTTCACCAAACCTTTTTGCCTGCACTTTTACAACGGCCGAATTTTGTGTGTGCGTGTATGTCTGCGTGTGTATGTGTAAGTGTGTGTGTGCGTGTGTGTGTGTGTGTATGTGTGCGTGTGACAATCTGAAACGATCAAATACACAGCATTTCTGTAGACCCCTGTCACAGACGAATAATACCTCTATCAACATGTACCAGATGCACATACAGACACACACACACACACGCACACCATGTATGTGTATGTGTATATGTGTGTGTGTGTGTGTGTGAGCAGGTGTAGGTAAATAGTCTTATATTCAGCAGTATTAACATTGTCTACTGAGATACACGTAAAGACAACCATTTGTATTCGTGTATACACGTAAAGACAACCATTTGTATTCGTGTTTGTATGCTGGTGCGTGCGTGTGTGTGTGTATGTCTTCCTATGACAATTTAGAATATATATTGAGAAAAACATATTGCATCTTTTTTCATTGTGCATGAAATGTTGTGAACTCAAAATTATATGTCACGTCATCATATTTTTAGGCTCATATAGGTATCTATGTGTACAAGGTGAGTGAAAATATATAATAAGTCGGCATATAATTATCAGCTTGCAATATTGCATACAATTAATGCGCTAATGAATATTAACAAGCACAACTCGAAGTTATACGCTTTCAATATGTTCAATTGTTTGGGAACCCCGGCGTGACAGACATCGCCTCTCACTAATCGCATTGTTCTTCAAACGCCTTCCAACCGCCAGCCGTAGAAATGATGAATAATGCATATGCATGGCAAGATGAAAGCGCACCTCGTTTGCATGCGCGAGCGAATTGAGCGCGCAATCTTAATTGGCTGCCGCGCGTACGTATTACCTCAGCCTTTGAAAACAACTGATACACCCGCGCTGGCACAAATCCGTCACCAGGAATAGCTGAGAAAAAAGTGCGTCCGAGAATTCATAGTGTAGAATAAACGGAACCATAGAAATCCATACTAGATCCTAGATTCTTCTTAGTTAGATTCTTAGATTCCTAATCCTAATTAATCCTAGATTCTTCTTAGCTAAGTAGAAGACATAAATATACAAACGACGTAATATAATTTTTAATTCAATATTCATTCATACAGCTCAAATTTGAAAGAAAAAAAATCAGATAAATTATAAAACATAGGTGAACATGTATTTTCTTTAGTTTTCACAGAAATCCTCGCACACCTGGCCTAGATGTACAGGACAAATATTTGTGCTGTTCTCAAAACCTTGATACAAAGACTATTTTAAGTCTGTCATAAGGATTTGCCACACAATTCCGCCCTGTTATAAGAGAGAAAAAAAGCAAAATGCAAACACACATTAGAACAAAATTCAATTTCATTACAGTAGATTTATTCAAAAATAAAACATGCGAACTCATACTGAATTCAATCAAAAAGAAGATATTTATTTCACAGAATTGTATGTAAAAACCACAAGAATTATAGATAATATGTAACAAGAAAAATATAATAGGATAGTTTAATAGAATTCATCTGTGCAAACGATTTCTAGTTGGTGTCTTAATTGACAAATAAAATGAGCTCCGATGGTGGAGCTTCTTAAAATCCTGGAAATAAAGAACTACTCATCCAAAATATTATTTTCACGAGTAAAATATGTTCAGTAAGATTAGAAGAAGTATCATCTGATGAATCATTTTTCTGTTTTGTTTTGTCTTGACGTTTCTTATACACTAAGCTCAATCCAACGTCAATATACGTATATGAAAAATAAATCCAAAACGAAAATATTACACGTGGACAGCCCTAGTTGGGAATATATGTAATAGACAGAAAAATGAACGATTTTTCTTGAGCAAACACTCGAAAATCCTCATTTATCCCAAGATGTTCTTACAGACATATGTTCAAGATCAATATCATTTTAGCATATTTTATGTCGACGAATTCAAGCACACACACACACACACACACTTATTTCCATCTCGTGCTACGCTCATTTCCATAACGATAGACCTCTGATGAAAAACTTTTCCAGGCATATGGCGTGACATGCAAATGAGTCGGTTGAAATGTCGACTTCTTCAGGAAGTGTTCAACTAGTGCACTCAATCGATTCGTCGTGAAACTTTTCTGTATTCATTTCAATTTACAAGGAATAACGCCAGGAACATTAGCTCCTTGTTTGACTGAGCTGATTATAAATTGAGATATAGTGCACAATAAGAGTATATATAATTAGACAAAATAATATTCTGTCTTGGTAGACATATCTTCGGGTAGGCACAGGGTTATTGCAATTCCAGCAAATACGATTGAATCACATCGCCTGCAATCCGTGCTGTCAAGGTTGACTTCACTGGAACATCACTCGTAACAGACCAACCAAGTCCCGTTCGTAATTTGGTTAAAGGTTAAAGGCCCAAGTGACAGCTGCTACACGGGGAGAAGCCGAAGCTTATGAACACACACAGGTGTGTCGCGTGCAGCTCGCTGCCACCGCAGAACCGACCATCTCCACGTTATGGCACCACATGGATGGAAGACGTATTATAGAGGGTCACCTCCCTGGAATGCATGGCACAGCACATGACTGATATCTGGTACCATCATTTACTGCTGGGTGGACAGGGGCTGTTAGATTATATTGGATTATATTATGGACAGGGGCTGTTGGATTCGCCAATGAAAATTCTCCTCCGCCGAGATTCGAACCACGGACCTCCAGCTTGTGAGCCGGGTGTGCTACCACTACACCACGGAGTCCAACGAAATGGCGGTGGTCGAGCAAAAATGGCATCGAGCTCATTGACTTTATCGACGTACGTTCTATTTCTAGGCCAACACATTTATCATGCATGTTACATGGTGCAAACACCATGTATCATGTCCTATATCCATCTATCATTCTTGATATCATTCATTCTTCGTCTATCTATCTACTGGTATTATATCCTCTTATCTCACTCCTCTCTAACCTAATCTTAATACCATTCTATCTTGTCGTTAGAATGGGCGACAACATTTGTCGTTTGATTTTACGCTGTCTAAACCCTATTCGATCCTGTTTAGACCAGCCTTCTTCTATTAAATTAATACAGTCTCTTGTTTTTTCTCGTCTTGATTATTGCAGCTCACTCCACAACACTCTAACCAACAAATCCCTGAAAATCCTTCAAAGAATAAATAATCCATCCTGTCGTTTTGTGCTCCATCCTACTCCTTGCCGCCATACCTTTCAATTCTTGTTTCAATTCCACTGGCTTCCCATCATTCCTAGGATTCATTTTCGGCTGTGTTGTCTCATATATAATATTCTGCACAATAGCTCTTCCCCGTCCTATCTTTTTGATCTTCTAGTTTCTTCTAGTGACATCTATTACCGTGTTCATCGTCCTTTATCCTGTCCTCGCGCTATCAACGAGTCACCTTGGTCCGCAAAATCCTTTTCTTTCTATGCGCCTCGGGTATACAATGATCCCTGATATATCTAAAATATCCTTCCTTAATCATTTCCTCTTTATCCTGTAGTAGATTTTCCTCCTCACTTGGTAAATATCTTTTTGATAAATATTTTGATCCCATTTCTCGCACTCTTACACTTTACGCTTCCCTATGACTCTAATTTACAATTACTTTTGTTTTTTTCATTATATTTATCTCCATTTTTTGTTCCTTTCTGTGGATTTTCTACTTCTTTTCTCACATCTTGTGATCGTGTACTGTTGTTTCTCATTGCTGTTGTGGCGTGTTCATCGCGTTGCATCATTATTGTGATGTCAACTGTACGCGGAAATGCATGCGACATATCCAAATCACAGGAACACAGAATCACAGAATCATAATCAGGAATCACAGAATCGCAATCTTGCGTCATCGTGTGTCCGCTTTCTTTCCACGAGTAAATGCGTCATCAACACACACACACACACACACACACACACATGTGCTGTCTATTATATAAGGACCTCTTTGTGTCGGGTCGGGGACGGAGTGTGTGTCAGTGTTTGGCCATCTGTGTGTCGGTGTTCATTAATACACATCCATTATGTTTGGTAGTGTTATTGGTTACACCGCAACCGAAAACCAATAACACTACCCTGTCTCTTTCGCGCTTGTTTCTATGTGAGCGCTATACAAATACATTGCTGTTGTTGTTGTATCTTCATCTATCTATATCATCTATCATTTCATCTGCTATTTGTTATCCATCTTTCATCACCTCCACCTTATTGCCACCTGCTGTTAAACCTAACTTAATAACGTAAAAACTCCTCATTATCTTCCGGAACCTTCTTTGTAGATTCGACTTATATTACAGCAATAATTAAAATGATACTGAAGTGTGGTGCGTATGAATTCATGTAGAACTGGTACACAATGAACGTAGCCCAGTAAACTCCCCCTCTCTCTCTTACCTGAGAGGAGGTAAGAGAGACAATCATTGGACTCAGTCAGTCTTCTTCAAGAGTCGGTCATAAAATTAAACTCAAGTTACTCCTGGACCAATGCCAATGCTGAAAAGGTTAAAGGTTAAAAGGTTAAATGCCTAAGTGGCAACTGCTACACGGGAAGAAGCCGAAGCTTATGAACACACAGGCGTGCCCCGTGCAGCTCGCTGCCACCGCAGAACCGACCCTCTCCACGCTATGGCGCCACAAGGACGTAAGACGTATTAGAGAGGGCCACCTCCCCAGAATGCATGGCACAACTCATGACTGATATCTGGTACCATCATTTTCTGCTGGGTGGACAGGGGCTGTGGGATTGTAGAATTCGCCCAATGAAATTCTGCTCCGCCGGGTTTCGAACCACGGACCTACCGCTTGTGAGGCGGGTGTGCTAACAACTGCACCACGGAGTCCACAAAGGGAAGGGAAGGAATAAGTATTTGCCGAGAAAAGGGATAAATATGATTAGAGTGAAGTCAAACTGCCGGGACAAATTCATCTCCTGCAGCTCGGCCACTGTTGTCAAGCAGTCTGTTCTCTTCGGATCGGCTGGTTTGGCCAGCCCATTGAAACCGGCTGAATGCACAGAATATGTGCGTCGATCCATGCTGTGACACTCGAACAAGCCCGTGTGTGTGTGTGTGTGTGTGTGTGTGTGTGTGTGTGTGTGTGTGTCATCGCTAGCACATTCAATTCAGACGCCAAGCAAGTCAACCACAAGCCTTCAATACACACACACACACACACATACACGCACATGCACACATGCATGCACACAATTGGCGGGAACAATATTGACGTGGTGCGCGCAAGCGTGTAATGCTGACAGCCATGTGTGTGTGCGTGAGTGTGTGTGAGTGTGTGTGTGTGTGTTGAACGCCATACCAAATTTACAATTCGAATTCTTTGGCCTTTCATTGCTTTTTTCCTGTGGCAGGGGATCAGAATGACGAATCTGCTGGTTGTCGTGAAAGGCGACCAAAAGAGAAACTCTCTTTCTTCATCTCTGTATCTTCTTCTTTTCTTGAGTACTGTGTTACACGTGCAGTGAGGAGCTAGGGATAATACGCCTCGGGTACGTTTAGTCCCGCTTCAGTCCCAGTTATCCTTCATATTCCTAACTAACTTAGTCTTAGTCCTAACTAAGTTCCTAACTAACTTAGTCTGACTTAGTCGAAGCGTGACATCCTGGCTTCCGTGAAGCGATAATCGAGCAGGGTTGGTACCGCACCACAACAACACCCTTCCTTTTATTCCGAACTAAAAACGCTATGACCAAGTATTAGCCATAAACTACAAGGGAAGAAGTCAACGTAACTGAGGATAACTTCGAAACGGAGATGCTCACATAGCTGGACCAAAAATATGACGTAGAATATTCTTGCTTCCCCATTTGCTCTTTCATAAAAAATCTTCTGAAATCTGACAATAATCCACAGATGACGTGAATCAGAGCAAAACCTACAGTGGTGAAATTTAAGTGGTTTTCAACGCAACGCACGAGTTTCTATACGACAACGCTGCAGCAGCACCCATCAACCTTTTTAACTATGATACGTTCGTTTTCCACGAAATATATTCTCATTATTTACTAGTTTGCATACTTAGCCTATGATTCTACCAACAATTTTATTACATCAGAAAATTAATCAGCTGCGCAGCGTTCTCATCTGGATGACATGGTTTTGGTATGCCGCAGTTTGCAGAAGAGGTCAGTTTCATCAATGTTGAACACATCATTAGTCTCCGATACAATAGTAACCGGAATTGTCAATGTTATACGAAGCTATAAATTCATGTGTGATTCTTGTGCGAGACCCTCAACAATCTGGGGTTCTAGGCGACCGTCTAGTTTACCTATGCCTAATAATATGTCTGTGCATATGTCTATAGTGGGCCCTAATAAATCACTCATCTATACCAATCAGCTTGCAATAGTCAACTGTTGTCAGTCGACAAGCTGGTGTCAGTGTATTCCATTCATCCTCCTTAAGAATCACACAGAACCCCTGTTTTCCGCTATTTGGAGGTGTGCTATATGAGTGGGGACCAATTGATCGTTCCGCTATTTGGAGGTTTTCGCTATTCGGAGATTCGAATTCCGTTATATGTAGATGTAAGTAACATCGAATCCCTATGGAATTAAAGAAAGTATATGTATTTACTAAATGTTTATATTTTTCCTGGAAAGATACTTCCTGCTTAATCGTCTTAACAATTGATATTAACTCGTTTGTACTTTTAACATTTTCACATAACTATCAAGAATACAGAGAATGCGAGAGCTGACTGCTAATAGAAAAATGTTGAGAATCACTGCTCTTAATTATACAATCACACACAATCACGCTTTTCACTGCGAAAATTCTTCTTGAGCATATAATTAGCACGCTCATATTCGCTGCCGCCCACCTGGTTGACAATAAGAAAAATGTAGTCCAGAGGAATGGATGACACCAGATCGAGCAGGAACCAGGTTCTGATGTAGTGCCTGGCTATCAAGTTCGGATCCAGAATCACTTGTTCCGAGTTATCCTGGTGCATTATGCCTGTAAACAAACACACACACACATACATACATACACGCACATACACACAGACATGCACACACACACACAGAGATGCACACACAAATACACATACACACATGCAAGCACATATATATCAAAGATGTATTACTGATCTGTTTTACGTAGATATTCACTCATTTACGATGATAGATCATGGAGATGTTCAGTGAAATGAGTGGATGTTGCTTCGACGAAGTTACATTCGGCTTGTAGGTGAAGGGTATAATTTTCACCTGGTAGGTAAAGGAATGTCATAGCTTATACTGTACAACACTCTAGGAAGAAACTAGGGAACATTATGATGTTCCGTTTCTATTAGCCTTCCCGTATACGAAAGTGGTATGACGAAGGTGGTGTTCTTGTACTGAAAGGATAAGTCCTTCTTTCTGCACCTCGCATTTATAATTTGCTTGACTTCTTCACTTGCCTTCTCCTCCTTCCTACTTACTTACCCTCCTACAGTGCAACGAGCGACCTTCCAGTCGTCGTCCTGTACCTCTTGTTTCTCCTCTTCATGAGTCAAACTGGTCAGCCAAGTCATTCTACTTTTCTGATCCCCGTCTTCACAATCAACTTCCTCCTCATGTCCTGAAGCAAAAATCATACTCCTCATTCTCTTCTGCTCTGCACAAATTTTTGCTATCTTTGCCCACACCTCTAACTCCTCCATTCCGACAGCACTAAATCTTGTTCTCTCTACATTCGTTTTTCTTGGTTACCAGTATTAATGTGTAATGTGATGTGTGATGTGATGTATGTTACTGTGTAAGGTATTTCTTTTTGCTGTTTTCATACTCGTTTTTCTCTTTTATTATCATCTGTGTTATTTTTGCTGGCTCATTTATTTTCCCTCTATGAGCTAATACTCCTTTATATTGTTCGCACCAGTTTTACTCGTTTACGCGCCTCTGCTCTACTTGGCGCTATATCAAATACATGTTTGTTTGTTTGTTTGTTTTTTCATCCTCGCCTCCTCCCAATGAAATCCTACTCATCTTTCTCATCTGAACTCACAAAAATTTCCTCTCTTTGGCTACGGAGTCTTCATAAGTTTCCTCGTTTGTAATGATATTTGTTTCTTCTGCACCTTTCGTTACATATTCCCAACTTCTAATTTTACATGTTTGTGTTTCTGTTCTGCGCTTCATGTTCATATTTTACCTAATTTGCGTAGTGGACCAAAATGTGGTTTTATACAGTTGTATTTTGTCCGACGCGCACTTGAAATCATTTTGCGCGCAATATTAAATAGATCTTTGTTGTTGTTGTTGTTGTAGTAGACCTTTTTTCTCATGGAGCTATAGAGCTAGAGCTTTTTTCTTTATTCTCATGGAGCTATAGCGTAAAAAAGTGTGACATTTCCTCAATAAATGCTGCGTCTAGAAACTTCAAGACCACCAGAACGCAACAATCTTCCTTCGCCACGCATGCGTGCATTGGAATCGCGAGGAATATTTCAATCGGAACACAATGACAACTTTATGGGTGTGGGCAATCGATGTTGTATTCAAACCTGCGTCCATACGAGTCAACAGTGAATATATCGTATGCGATGTTCCCTATTCGGCAATATATCATCGTGTCAGTATGATGGCTTATTTACCGGCTGCCTGTTGCTGTCTGGTACTCCAGTGATATATGCATTATCTTTACCTCTTTCTATCTCTACTTGCACTCTTCTACCTCTTCTCGTATCTCCAGTGCTCTCTATACGTCTCTCATCCCTCTCTCACTCACTCACACAGACACACACACACACTACATATAATAATTGGATGTGAGCCCAAATTGTATCCATGCAAACATTTGACTATGATGAATGGGAAAATCTTGTCTGTGTGTGTATCTGTGTGTGTGTGTGTGTGTGTGTGTGTGTGTGTGTACATATGTGTGTATGTGTGTGTGAGTGAGTGTTGACTTATATAAGTGCATGACAAACATATTCGCACATCGTCAACACACACACACACACACACAGACCGATTTAGATGAGGCTCTATGGAACTAAGTATAACGAGATACACATAACTCTTTTGACCCGTAATGTGGAACCACATGAAAAACAAAAAAAATCAACGTACAATTTATTTGTTTAATTTATTCAGCTGCGGGTGACAACATCTCAATCTATCTCATCTTATTAGGTACAAAATCATCAACAATATATCATGTATATCACAAAAAACAAGGAAAAATTCAGTCCCACATAGCTACTAAATGTGTCAATTGTGTTATAATCTCCTGCATATACTTCCCTTGGGTGTTTCAGATGAATAAAAACGATTTCATTATGTTTTACAGCAATGGCGAGCAGCATTTTTCCTCTGATTCCCCTAATTCTCAATAAGCCAACTCTCCATTTTCCACACAACAGCGCTGATAAATCCGATATATTCAGTTGTTCCACAAATAAATCCGATATATTCAGTTGAAACCAGAAATTAATTAATTCGGATTGCTAAACACATATTTGTTCTTCTGTCCGACCTATAATTTCCCTCCCTATTCTCAACCAGTAGAGAATTACCCTCAGGTTACGGACCACTGGTTTACAGCATAAAGACAGGCGGAAAAGGCCACCGAAGTCATTATCATAAACTACAGCGTAATTTACCAGATTTATTTAATTTTCACGGCATCTTTCTCCAGCCCAGTGGTTTTCAACCGTTTTGGTTTTCGACCACAAGTTCCATACATGTCAACGAGCCCTTCGTGTTTGAAGTATTATAAGAAAAATCACGAATCACGTACGATCAAGACAGTCACACAAGTAGGCTACTACTGAGTGGACCGAGTTGCTTGCAGCACAGATATCAAGGCCAAGCGATGTGGTGTGATTAGCTGCAGCCAATGATGACCAAGCAGAGCTTGACGTCACGAATCATAAGAGTGGGTGAACAAAACCGCCGAGCCCCCAAAACTGACTCACCGAACCCCTGGGCTTCGATCGAACCCAGGTTAACAACCAATGTTGCAGCCACTGATTATTTCCTAATACGAATGCTAGCGACCATCATCCTCTTATGTTTTCATCTGAAGGCACTGATTTGGACCGATGCGTCTGGGTCATACACAAACGTACAATCCAGAAAGAAGTGACATTGTCCACACCCATCCGGTGAGAACT
>OU696575.1:10570967-10735967 GCA_916048095.2 Sacculina carcini | reverse complement strand
CACAATAATTCATAAAATATTCAACTTTCACAAATTAGCGGTTATATAGTTCAAACATAACATTCAACAAATATTAACTAGGATAATACAAAATAACATTACTCGTAACATTCAGTAAAATTATCCAATTTCAGCGGTGGTGTTAAATGAAATTAGCTTTACGAGTATGTGGTCTTTATAATGATCTTTTCTTAACTTTTTTATGTTTTTTCTGTTCTGCATGAGCTCAGTTAATAGAATGTATGAGGACTTTTTCAGAACCCTCCGAATGAATGGTTTGAGAATATAATGCATTTTATTCATGCTGAGAGCTTAATTAGTCAATGAAGTACTGCAATGTTGACTTGTTCAAGTGGGCTGAGTTAATTGGAAATTGGCCTGCATATTACAGTTGGCAAATACGCGAGATAGCAGTGTTGCCAAGTGACCAGGTAGATGATTAAGCGATGCCAGATCTGAAGATATCATACATGAATGCACTGACTCCATTTCCAAATATTCGAGCACGAATTGAATAGGAGTTAGTTTGAAATCGAATCATTTTAATTTGACATACATAAATGTTTGATACAAAATAACAACTAACGTAATAATCTGAACGAATTGCGATGAGAAAGCAAAACATGTATTTTTCCTGGTACATCCTGTTATTCCCTGCTGAATCACAGAATCCAAATCCATGCCTCCAATTTACAAGAGCAAATTGAATTGTATATTTTCAACGAAACAGTTTCCAATGAGTTTCACGATATACGGCGATGTTATGCATGAGAAACATGCACGCGAAAAGTTGTCAGATTTCGTAGAACACTCCACAAATATTACCATAGTTCAATGGATTATTTACTCTCTGAATTTTCCGTGATGCGGTAGGGAATAAGGATATTGTTGTGCAACACGAAGATAATCACTCCGGATTTATACCACAAGACTACTCCTTTCCTCAAGAAATAATGAGAACAAATAAGAAATATTCCCCTTCGTTTCTGGTCCCCATCCAAAATTAAAAATAGAATTGTGATGTTCAATAGTTGATTTAATTGTTCCTGAGAAAAGAAATGTCTACTTATAACTTTTGGCCTTGTGAGTTCATCTCGAAGAAAGAAAAGTACATCCTCGTGTGGATGACACATTCAATGCAAGCCAATATGACTGATGGAGTGTGATTTGTGATCATGGCATCCAGGAGATTACAGGAGAGTATCAGGATATTTCTCAACCAGAACCACGACGGAGTAGGAAATTGGACCAATCAAAAAAGGACCAGCCCTCAACCAAAACGACTTACAGAAGCGTCAAGTATAGAAGGGTCTTTGGAAATAACACCATAAGCATTTCAGTCGGCGCGCCTTGCATCCAGATTATATCCCGGATATACCTTCAATATTCTATGTCCAGAATTCACCCAAATCCACTCATGAAATACGATCATTGGCCATTGACAATTTCAACCGGCGATGAGTAAGTTTAAATCGTACATCGGCCTTAAATGGGAATATCAAAATCTGTGACTGGTAAACAATATCGCTGCTCTTCCCTTTCTTCTTTCTGTTTCCCCAGAGAGCCAATCAGTGCCGACTCAATAATCCGCCCAAATTGGTGTCGCTGATGTGAACACTCCGCTCCGAACTTACCGGAATAACTAACACTTAACAGAAGACACTTACCGGAATAACTATCTCCTCCGTTGTTCGTTCAAACAATATTTCAACGTCTTGGACTGATCAAAACTTCTTCGCTACACGGTATTCGTCCAGTTGAAGAATCGTCATCAAGGTGTTTGAAATATATTGCCAATATTATGAAGGAATGTGGAATTCTGATATATTTAGTCATACGAATTAATGATGTCAGTATAGCGCACACTTTTCTCTCAGATACTCCACTTCTAAATGAACCAACTCTTCATTTTCCACAACAGCGCTGATACATCCAATAAATTCACTTGTTCCATTAGATTAAACGTGAAAAGCTGACTACAAATAAAAACTGGTTCGGATTGATAAATACGTACATTTTTCCTTCTGTGAGATCTTCAAATTTCCAAATTGGAAGCCTGTAACTTGACAAAACAAAACTGAAAAGGATATATTAAAAGACAGGCGCGCGTGGGACAGCGACGTCCCACGCGCGCCTACAAGACAACACCGCACAGCGAGCACGCCCGAACACGACTCCCTCCACGAACTCAGAGGACAATACAAGGACACCATTGCATACGCGCACTCACACTCACATACACATGCAGAGCGAACCAACGCCACAACGACCCCTGACACTCGACACTTGCAATCTTGCACACTCCTCGCTGCAATACATGCACATGCACACATACTCGCACACAAACATACATACACAATGCGCAAAACACCACGCCAGCAAACACAAGAAGCATAAGCCCACACACAACGAAAACCTAGAACTACACCTCCCCCTGTTTCTTAAGAAACAAACATATAAAAAAGGCCAACACAGCAAAAAAAAATAAAAAGCGAGCACAATCACGGAGATATACAAAGAAACAACATCCAAACAAAATCCGCTCCGGCCCGCCCATCCAGCTCGACGGCTCCACTAGAAACACACAATTGGCTACGGCGAAGCACAACACGGCTAGCCCCAGCGTCCCCCGCGCTCCCGCCTCGCCCGTGCTCTTCAGTGCTCCGCCGCAGCCTGCCGTCTTCTCTATCACCGGCCGCCGCGACAGGGCGCAACACCTCGGCCCCAGCACCCACCGTGCTCCCGCCGTCACCTGTGCTCTTCAGCACCCTGTCGCAGCCGGCCGTGATCCACCTTCCACACAAGCCGCCTTGCCTTCCGGGTCACGACGCCTCCTGCGACTTCAGCAGCTCCTTGCCTCCTTGAGCACCATCAGCTTCCCCCGACTGTTCTGCGACGTAGCCAGCACCAACGCAGGCGGGACGGCGAGCAACCTCGGCGCAGCTCCCCGGCTGCCTCTTTGCCGGCACCATGCTCCACTGCCGTCCCCCTGCACACCCTCTTGCCACGCCGCCGAAAACCACCTCTGTCTTCCACTTTGCCACTGATGCCCAAGGGTCAGTACCACCGCCGCTGCTGAAGTCATTGTCAATTCATCAATTCCATGACACTATCCCGAAGCAACTACAACAGTCTACACTAAACTACACTATTCGGAAGCAAAATCAAACCGCCTATCCATAAAAACCACAAAAAACAAATCACTGAAAAGGCCGAAATAGCTTGTAACTTGACAAAACAAAACTGAAAAGGATATATTAAAAGACAGGCGCGCGTGGGACAGCGACGTCCCACGCGCGCCTACAAGACAACACCGCACAGCGAGCACGCCCGAACACGACTCCCTCCACGAACTCAGAGGACAATACAAGGACACCATTGCATACGCGCACTCACACTCACATACACATGCAGAGCGAACCAACGCCACAACGACCCCTGACACTCGACACTTGCAATCTTGCACACTCCTCGCTGCAATACATGCACATGCACACATACTCGCACACAAACATACATACACAATGCGCAAAACACCACGCCAGCAAACACAAGAAGCATAAGCCCACACACAACGAAAACCTAGAACTACAAAGCCCCTCCATTCTCCACCAGTGGAGAATTCCCCACAGATTACGCACCAGTCCATACAGAGGGAGAGAGGAAGAGAGAGTGGAGAGAAATGGAATAACAAAGAGAGCGAGAGAGAGAGAGAGATCTGCTGACCTGTCCGGAAATTGACAACAATGTCAATTAGAAAGATGGTGTCCGACAGACAGTTGAAGGCAATCCAGCGCGTGCTGAGATCGTCGTTGAAGAACGAGATGGCCACGGGCAGGATGATCAGATTGGCCACCAGTAGGAGCAGCATACAAAGATCCCAATAAAACCTGCCCACAACCAACGCACACACATACACAAATTCCAACCATCCCGACAGCTAATTCGATTGAACCAAACGCACACACCGCACAAACCGTAAGTGTGTGTGTGTGTGTGTGTGTTTGGGTGTACGTGTCTGTATCAGGTGAATTGTGATGAACGACACAAACGCACAAACATACACACACACATACACACACGCAGCTTGAACACCCAGCTCACGTACCATTTAAACGCATTCACCATAAACCACATACATCAAGTGAATATCGTATCGTATCGTAAAGTACGTAAATATCAGTATGCACGTGTGATTCACGTAAGCTTTTTGGCAAATTATTTCGCATGTACATTTCGCATAAGCACGTAGATGCTTTGCACATATATGCATGTGTATGTGTGTGTGTGTGTTTGTGTGTGTGCTTGTGTGTGTGTTGGTTGGCTGGTTTTCATTTAGGACACACAAATTCTCAGCGGAATTCGATCGACCCTCGAAATATTCTTCAATGATGAATGTTCTTTATATACGTTTGTCGAGGCCTGTCGTTCTCAGATAGATGAACATTTGTCTCATGATGAAATGAGCTTCTTGCGTGTGTGTGTCACCCCACCTAGTAGTGTTACTGTATCCTCCGTTTCGATGGAGCGATGCTGTAGTCGTTGAAGAAGTCGTCTTCTTTGATCCCTGTATTTCCAGCAGTCAGTGTGTGTGTGTGTGTGTGTGTGTGTGCGTGCTTGTGTGTGTGTATGTGTTTTTGACACACAGACAAATATATTTACAAACGCGTACACATATTCACAACACTACAATACAATGGAGGCGGCGTTGCCACGAATGACGGCCAGGTTAATTCGCTGCAGAAGCCAGGCCGTTTCTCGCAGCTCCCCTGAACGCTCACTGATTCTTCCGCCCAGGAGCTTGATGAAGTCGTCCAGGGACGCCCCCATCACGCCGGTGGTCTCGATGGCCAGCGGCACGAAATCGTACCGCTGTAGCGCCACCGCTTTCGATCTTCTACCGTCTGCGCTGCTGCCCCGGGAGTGACTGCGCCGTCCAGCAGATGTGTGTCACAGAACGTGTTGACGCAGCTCACGTCCCATGGCAGTGACTTTCCGTGCCGCACTGAGAACACGGTAATTCCGTCCGGTCGGCGGCCGTCGCCGCGGTCCAGGCCTCGTGGCTCCAGCACCGCGGCGATTCCTGCCGACGCCAGACTGCGGCAAATGATGCTATTCAGGGCTGTGTGGCGTGGCAGGCGGCCGGCATTGTGACTGCAGGATAAGCTATGGTGGCCCCACCTGTCGGTTGTGGCACCGCAACGACACCTGTGCAGTTGCTGCACTGCGGCACCAGGTCGCAACGCCACGCCAACTCGGACGGCTTCGTCCTGCAGCAGCAAGCCCAGGCTGGCGCCGTTGTGAGGAGTGGCTGCGGCCAGGAGAAGGGCTCGGCATAGCTGGTCCGCGCTTCCAAGGAGATGTTGCTGGCGGACGTAGGGCGATTGGGCCACTGGGTCGACGGCGAGGGCGAACAGCACGGGCCCTAGCGGATCTCCCTGCTGTACACCGCGACAGGACCAGATTCGCGTGGTGCCGTGGTACAGCGGGGTTGGCTGGCCGTAAGCCTGCTGGACGAGCGGCAGTGCTCCTGGGAAACGACGGGCGACTTCGTCGATCAGCGCGCGCCGACTGACGGTGTTGAAGGCATTGGTCACATCCAGCTTCAGCAGAATGTGACCATGCCGACCGTTCGCCTCGCTTGTGAAGGTGCGCGCGGCATGCACGGCCGCTTCGCAGCCCAGTTTACACCCCACTCCGAGCTGAACTGGACGCGACTCGTGTGCAACTGCGCTGGTTACCTTCCCGGCGACCAATTTGCTTGGGAGGCGCCTTAAAACGCTGCCGACGGCTACTGGGCGCAACCGGCCGGATTTCTTACGCAGTGCGATCAGTCGCGCGCTGTTAAATGCGTCCAGTACGAAGTCGGGGATGAGGCCGTGTACGCAGCAGTTGCACAGGTCCGTTAAAACCCGCAAAATCTCGGATACCAGCTTTTGTGTGTTTGTGTTTGTGTGTGTGTGTGTGCTTGTGTGTGCGCTTGTGTTTGTGTGTGTGTATGTGTGTGTCAGTAGGGCTTACAAACAAAATAGAAAACGGGTCAATAATTAAATTTAACAGTGGTTTCTGCGATAACTTTTTTTCAACTTACCATAACGATAAAACGAAAACTTTTTTCCCAACCTGCGATAAACGATAAACGACAAAAAATTCAAAACCCAATCTGCGATAAGCGATAAACAATAAAACGATAGCGATAAAAATGTTAACTTGCGATAACAAAAGCGATAAATGGTAAATATCTTTATTTAGTTGAAATATTTATATAAAACGTACAAACTATTTTTCCACAGTCAAAAATAATTAAACTAGACATAAACTGTCACTGAAACCAGTCTATGACCTACAAGTTATATTCCACATTAGTCTCTCTGACTCAGACTCTCCCTTCTCAAGACAGCATCCAGGAGCTGCATGTTTCCTTTGGTGAAGACCAGCTTCTCTAACCTGTCGCTGGTCATGCCTGGGCCTGAGGACATCACCAGTAGTGCTGAACATGCTCTCCACGACAGCAGATCTGGGCAAGGCCGTGTTGTACTTGATGAACAGCGAGATCCACTTCTCCCTGTACATGCTGGGGAATTACCCAGGCTTCACCTCTGCCACCTTGCTCCTGCCCCAGGTGTCCACCTCCTTGTTGATGAGCTCCTCAATGTTGGGCCCATCCTCCTCCATGACAGTGGGGCTCACCAGAAGGGCAAATGGGTCGTCGCTGACTTGTTTAGGATTTTCTGTCATCATGTCCTGGTTCTGGCTGGAGGGGACAGGGTCAGGTGTCACTGGCGGATCCAAAGGGCGGATCAGGGGGTTGAATCCCCCAAAAATGTTTCTATCAACTCCTCATAACCAAGAGGTTCACTAAGAGGGGTCAAGAGAAATATGTTTCTGCGGAATTTGTTGATAAAGACATTGTCGCAAAGACGTTGAATAATGATGCATGTATACCACGGATCGTCCCCAAATTTCTGTCCCCCAAAATTAATTCAACCCCTCCCAAAATTGCGCCCTGGATCCGTAACTGTCAGGTGTGGATGTGACGGAGGTGACGATCCTCCTGATGAACCTCTCCTTGGTGTCTTCTTCAGGGGCAGGGGTTACATGAAGGGGCCATGGTTGCTTCAACATGTGTTGATCCTTCTAGTCTGAAAACGTCACGCGGGTTGTTGTGACTATTGCCGCCGTACACATTTTTAATTTTTTATAAAAGTGAATTGAACTTATCGTTTATCGTTCCTCATTTTTTGGACTAGCGAATTTTTGGATAAGTGAATGAGCGATGCTTTTAGAAAATTTGCGATAAACGATAAACGATAAAAAGTTTGACCTCAGCGAAAATTATCGTTTATCGTTTATCGCTCATTTTTATCGCAGGCGGCAACCACTGAAATTTAACAAAGATATATATTTTATAACAATTAGATAATATGATTAATATTTAATTGAAGTTATCACATCGAAATTATGTGATTACATACTATATATCACTATAATTGATCATTGTTCTTATATTCTAGGATATATCTAGCATATTTCAAGGATTCTGAAAAAAATTATTTGAGAATTGCTGTGTGAACTTAATGTATAGCGCTTCAATAACTAATCGCATGCGAAAAAACTCAAGTATGAAGGATGAAAAAATACGGAATGATATGAGGATAATCAACCATTATAATCAAATATTTCTAGCAAAAGCCCGCCATTGTAGAGCTGAAAGAAACGGGGATTTTTACAGTTGACTAAATACGAGTGTAATTTCTGCTGTTGACATTAGGCGAGTGTTTGTTTAGTTGATTGCCAAGTGTAGAGAGAAAAAGGCATTTATATGTGCGCTTGCACAATTGCAATGCAATATTCAACGCATTGACCAGCACACGGGCAATTAACAACAGTCGAGACACACACACACACACACACGTTGAATGCGTTGTGTACACTACGGGCATATTGACAAATGCGTCTTGATTAACGTTCAGCAGCTCAACAAATAAGATAGCCAAGCATGACGCTGCCATTTGATGGAGAGCCAACTAGCAACTTAGATGAAGACATTAGATGACAAGTTGCAAAGTGGCAAGCTGCTTTCAGCGTTAATTTCCAGCTCACTTCGTAGCAAAACCGAGTCTGAGCAGCAATATCAAGGAGTTTATAAATTCCACCAGTGCTCGGCAAGTAGAAAACTATTTGACAATACCACAACAACACAAGCCACGCATTTTCAATTTGAGTGTGTCCATAATTCTGCTTAACTCTAGCATTAGGTAAAATAAAAAAGTAGCCCCTTATGAAACCTCTGACCGACATTTGAGGAATTTGGGAAAATAAGCATTGCACCGTAACGAAGCCCAATTGGTTCCATCAAACTAAGCTCAACACTCGTTACTCGGAACGTCACTCGCAATTATCCATCATGTTCCTCATATTCATCATAGTTTATCATGTTTCGCCAAGACCCGCATCTTTTCCCTTAGCCCCACATCATCCCTTCGCCCCACCAGGAAAAATCCTGTCGCCGCCACTGCTGCAGAACCCACTGTACAGTAGCGAACGACTTGAGGTCCCACCTTACTAACGTTGGCCCATGAAAGAAAATCATGTCACTATAATACATTCCGTATTATTGTTCCGTATTTTTTCGTGTTTTTGGCCGAAATAGCTTGTGGCAAATATATTCAAGCCAAAAACACGAAAAAAATACGGAACAATGCCCTCACACTTTAAACACCCACACCAAAAATCCCAAAATCCCTGTTTAATCGATAAATTCAAGACAGTTTAAATTACACTACATTTAAATCAATAACTCTCGTGATAGACATCACAACGGCACCTCGCAGTAATTACAACAACAATATTCAAGCATATTCTTCACGTGGACCTTGAGTCCAACATCCCAGATATATTTGTCGGATGCAAATCGCCTCTAGCAGGAAACATTCCGTCTTGAACATTAAACATCAGCTTACATCAATCATAATTATAACCTGATCAGCATTGCTAGTAATACCAGCTGAAAAATGCACCAATAAGAACTTTATCAACCTTATTACGTCTCCAACAGGGTTCCACGAAAGCTTTTCATGAAACCCTAGTTGGAAACGTAATACAAGGTAGACGTTGGCTTCCTCGTTCAACAAAGTTTCATGTAGCAAGTGGAAATTTCAAGAATAAATACTCCTCCATCTCCATACTCATCTTTCTCCCGCCATTTTCTTCTCCAAATCCTCCCGTTCTCCAAATCTTTATCCCGCCTTTTCATCTCCAAATTCTCCCGTTTCCCTTACCTTGTTATCGACATTTTCCCTCGCCAAATCCTACCCGTTCTTTTGATGTTGCGCAACTAATTGGCGGTATATTTCTACGCGATGTTTCTTATTTTCAAGTGACAACAAAGGTTAAAGGTTAAAGGTTAGAGGTTAAAGGCCTTAAGTGACAGCTACTACACGGGAAGAAACCGAAGCTTATGAACACACAGGTGTGCTACGTGCAGCTCACTGCCACTGCCACCGCAGAGTTGACCCTCTCCAAGCTTTGGTGCCACAGGGATGAAAGACGTATTAGAGAAAGCCACCTCCCCGAAATGCATGACACAAGACATGACTGACATCTGATACCATCATTTACTGCTGGGTGGACAGGGGCAGTTGAGATATTCGTATATAATATAGTAGTATAATATTCGCCCAAAGAAATTACGTTCCGGGTTTCGAACCACGCACCTCCCGCTTGTGAGGCGGGTGTTTTTACCACTACACCACAGAGTCGAACAACCCCGTCAGTCCCAATTTAGTAGCCGCTCACCTGAAGTTCGAGCATGGATGAATGATCCAGTGACCGGCCGCTTTCTGCCGGATGCGTTCCTTCATTAGCGCCTTCTTCGAGCCGAACAGCTTCATGGCCAGCTTGTTGTCGGTCGGCTGAAACAAGCTCTCCAGCTGAATGCGCAGAAAACTCTGCTTCGGCTGTCCTCCGTAGATCGGCAGGTTGATTGGCGTGCCGGCCTGGGTCGTCGCATTGTTGTCTGAAGGCTTATCCTCGCACGCCGATACATCGTAATGGTTAGATACACCGACACCGCTTACGCTGTCACCCACGTTGTGGGCGTCCCCTCTGGTCAACGGACTTCGGTAGTTGATCTCGGGAGTGAGGTAATCGCTAACAATCTCGATGGCTGAGCCTGCCTTCATTGAGCCTCGATAGGTCGTATGCTGTCGCGGTCGCTCCTCGCGGCGCCAATTAACGTCGCCGGCCGTTTGGCGTCGCCGCTTCCTGGCGCCGTCCACTCGCCGGCTACTGGTCCTTCTGTCCGGCAGGGCTCGTGCGTCGGTCGGCGAAAACACGGCCGTAGGACTTCGGTCGACGGTGCCGGCGACGCCTGCGGGCGGCAGCCATAGTCCGGCCGGATCTGGCAGGTCTGGCCGCTGCGTCAGGTAGGTGGACGGTGGGGACGCGTCAACGCCGCCGCGTCCGTGACATGCGGCACAGTTGACTCCGCTGCAACTGTGAGCTGGACGACGACCGCAGCTGTCGGATGAGGTCAGCGGCGGCTCATCAGACGGCAGCTGCTGCCACACACTGTCACACAGATAAACATCTGAACCTTATTGGAGGTACTGACCACACAGATGCATTCATCGAACTCTTCGTGTCTGAAGTATTGTAAGAAAAATCACAAATCACGTACGATCAAGACAGTCACACAAGTAGGCTACTACTGAGTGGACCGAGTTGCTTACAGCACATATATCAAGGCCAAGCGATGTGGCGTCTGATTAATTGCAGCCAATGATGACCAAGCAGAGCTTGACGTCACGAATCATAAGAGTGGGTGAACCAAACCGCCGAACCCCTGACTAACTGACTCACCGAACCCCTGGACTCTATCGAACCCAGGTTAAGAATCACTGCATTACATATACTTTCACATACACAAGCAAAAAGTGATGTAGTGAGCGATTATTTGTGTTTCATTCATCATTCCATTTATTTTTTTGTTTCTCCCTTTATCACCTCTATTCTTTTTAAAAGCTTTTTTCCATTTTCCTCTCTATTAGCTATATTCAAGTCTAGTCTTCGCGACTAATCTCGCATTTATCAAACTCTCTGCAGTATTTTGGGCGCTTCCGGTACACATGGGGCCACCGCTGGGTGGTAATTGTGCTTGCACTCTTCCCCCATGCTACTGTATGTGTCTGTAATTAATAATAATAATAATATTAGCAAGTTTTTGGGAACTAGCAAAATATAAGGAAGACACATCATATATTAAAATGAGTTTACAGGAAGCCACAGATTACAATGAAAGTTAAAATTATTCTAGTGACAAATAGTTCGCAATTACGCCACAGGTTCCTGTGTAAGGTTCAAATGTAATTGTTTCGGAAACAATTTCAATATTTAGCGGTAAAAAACATGCCAAAAGCTCTAGCACCTTCCAAATACCTGATCTGTTCACAATTAATATATTTAATGACTGAAATATTAATAAATTAACAAATAGTTATTGCTAAATTATGTATTAAGCCGTGTGAAATTTGTTTGTTTATTTTATCATCTGTAGTTAGTGATCTGTTTGAAATTTGTTTGAAAAAATAAATGTGGTTTGGTAACTAATGTCAATATAGAATAGCAAACAACTTGGGCAAACAGGGAGATAAGATAAACAATTAACTGTTTTTAATCGTTTTCCAAGAAAGAAACAAATTATCCCATATAAAATCATAATTAAATAACAGGAATTTTTTAAATAAAATTATATTGTAAAATAATATACAATTATAATATAAAATATTATACAATTATAATATAAAATATTATACAATTATAATATAAAACATTATACAATTATAATATAAAATATTATACAATTATAATATAAAATATTATACAAGTATAATATAAAATATTATACAAGTATAATATAAAATATTATACAAGTATAATATAAAATATTATACAATAAAAAAATATTATACAATTGATATAAAATATTATACAATTATAATATAAAATATTATAAAATATTAGCTCAAAATATTGACTGAATTATTGTTATATGATATCTCAATTTTTAACAAACAACAACAACAAACATGTATTTAATATAGCGCACAAACTAATTACAAGTGAGCGACAGGCAAAATACGACTGGAGAAAGTGGGAAAATAGGATCGACTGCGCAAATTGGGTCGAATATAAACATGCAGCGCAGAACAGAAACACAAACATGTAGCAAGTGGCGATTGGTTCGCCTACAAAAACAGACAAAAGACGAGTGTTCTGGACAGACTGTATATTGCACATATGACATAAGACACTGGCACACACATGCACACAGTTGCACCGCGCTTGCAGGTGCAGAGGACGAGTGCCTCCTCCAATCACATGCACAATGTCGCCAGGGAAGAGAGCACTATGCGTGTGCTTCTGGCAGGTTCCCCGAAGTGGTGCGTGACGCTGTTGCACGTGGTGAACCACAGAGCTCCCCCACCAGAAGCGGAGCGGTGTTGTCCATCAGTCGGCGAATAAACCGGTGTAAAAACCGGCGCGCTGTACTGCACCGCAACACGAGGCCAAGTAGGTTTCACACAATCAAGTCGTGCTCGTGCTGCGCAGTCCGATGGCGAAACAAGAAGAATGGTAGCAGAAACTGCAGCCAGTAAGAAGTCGAGCCAATCTTGATTGTGTTGACCCCTTGCTGCGCAGACGGTTCATTCTGATATTTTAACGTCCAGCGGTATCGGAAGAGCGATTGCGTACGCGCCGGACGGAGTCGGTCCTCGATGGTGTGATGCTGGTTATTCTTACCAGCAGCTTATGGTGCGTCGCCCTCATAGAGTTCTGTCCCTGCGGTCAGGGGAAAAGAATACTGCCGCTGTACCCGCTGCGTGTCGTAAGAGGCGACTAAAAGCGGACCCTCTGCTTTTTCCCTTCGATATAATACTGTCAGGACCGGTGGGGCGCGATAATTCAGCAGAGTTGGTGCCCCCACCGTAACGGCAGCTTTCTTCTGTCCTATTATTCTCCCCAAACTAAAAAAAAATCATAGCGAGGCACAGAAGGCTGCTGACAGAGAGGCGCGGCGCAAGAAGGTGGCGCATGTAGATAGCGCAGATGATGCGCCGCAGAGATCAAACACAGCACCACACCATCACGTCGGGGTCACCAATGTGGCGGTTGACTCGCCACGGAGCTACACTAGCACACAGGACGAGTGTTCTGGACCGACGGGATTTAAGGTTCTAGGAAGAGGGTGAAGGGCAGTGAAGGATTTTGTACACCAAACAGCAAATTTTGAAGCGAATTCGTAAATGAGCCGTTAGCCAACCAAGGCGGTGAAGGTGAGATGAAGTGGAGGTTTTGGGAGGAAGTTTAAGAACGAAGCGATAGGCAAGATTGATAATGTATTGTATATGAACTATTATGGATGTTAACGCCGTTCTGCAGGAGAATAGCGAGAACAACAACAGTGATATTTGTTGAATTATATGTTGAAAATGAGTGCAACATTGTCAACATTGCAATATGAACTTCTGCAATTAATGCAGGTGTGCAGAAACACATTGCACATCAACTCATCCTACGTAATCAATACGAACGTGCGGTGATGAAACGCCTTTTGGCTTGCAAACAGTGGAATATAAATGAGGTTTGCCTCACATACAAATGTGCACGTACACACATACATATACATACATATACATATATACACACACACACAAGTACATTTATATTAAATCGCATATGCTGCATAACAATTGATTCCAGAATGTTCCACAAACAACCACAACACATGTATTTGGTATAGAGCTCTAATTATCATAGGCGCGAGGAACGGCTAGTAATAAAATGAACACAATGTAGAATTAACAAAACAGTATCGCATAAATAAAGATATAAGCAGCGATATACTATGAAAGAACAACTGAAAATAACTACGGATCAATAAATCAAACAGTTATTCACACAATATAATTATTCAACAGAAGAGACACCGAGAAGATATGTACAAAGAGAAGTGGAAAAAGACCTGTAAGAGAGAGAAGATCGAATTTCAAGAGGAAGTTCATTAAACAGACGAGGTCCCATAAAAAAGAGATTTCGAAGAGCAGATGGAGTCGTTGAGAGCACGGGGACAGAAGGGACTACGTGATAGTGAGCGGCCCGGACGATCAGAAACAGTAAGAAGAGAACGGAGATAAGGAGGAGCAGAGTCGGAGTGGATGATCTTGAAGATGATGCAGCAAACCTTGTGATGGATTCGCTGCCGTGCAGGAAGCCATCCAAGTTGGCGGATGAATTTCGAGGTGGGAGTTCTCGGTGGAAGAAGAAAAACAAAACGGCAAGATTGGTTTATAATTTTCTGAAGCGAGCGTATATTTTTACAAGAAACATGGAGATAAAGAAAGAACACAGGCACACACACACACACACACACACACACAGAGATACACAAATATATACACACACAAATATACACATACACAGACGCACACACACACACACACAAACACATACATGTACTCACACACGCAAACACATACATACAAACAAACACACACACACATACAGTTTCCACCATAAACCTTCAAATCACATATGAAATTTAATGTATTGAAATCGTAAATCACATGTACAAGCAATTTTTGAGGAAATTTTGAAATGTCCGAAAATTTGACAAAAATTATAATATAAGATATGCTTAAAATGGCTAGCATCTTCTGTAGTATATGACAATTTTTTCACCCTATTTAAGCTTACTTTATGAAGCGTGTTTATGCTAAGGCTGTTAATATGCGCTGTAATATTCATCTATACAAACTAGACAAAAAAACTCTGGAGAATTAAAGAAGAAATCAAATGAATCTAAGGAAAAAATCGTCCAGAAAAACTGGATGGTGATTAGTAGGGCTGTGAAAATTAAATCAAGTTACTTTTTCACCTAAAGGTCACTTTTTCATAAGCTACCTAAAACTGCATGAAAAGTTGTATATCATAATTATTTTAAAAAGTTATTAGGTTACAAAAACTTACTTTTTCATCGTTAGGCTACTTTTTGCATTTTGGTTACTTTATATTTTCAGGTACCTTTGTACCGTTTTACCTTTTGTTATTTTTCTTGTTATTAGGTCACTTTGCCACCGAGTTTGGAAACTTTTTTGCAGATAAAAGGCACAAAAATCCAAAGGGAGGGTGGGAAAATGGAACCAAAACGGAAAGAGGGTGGGAAACGAGGGAATCGTGCATTTCCTTCCTTTAGAACTGTAAAAATATATTGACCTTTTTAAGGTATCATATGTTATTTTTAGGTTACTTTTTAAGTTTACTTTTTCTCGAAAATAAAGTTACTTTTTCTAATTTTTAGGTTGCTTTTTTGTCAGCCCTAGTGATTAGTCAAGTGAACTTTAGAAACTTTAGAACTCGCTTAAGAAATGCATAATTAATATATTTACCTTTTGAGCAATATAACTTTTGCATGACTTTCTGAGATCTGGCTAGGGAAATCTGAATATTTTGCTCAAAGTCTCATAAAACTGTTTGCAGACGAACATTACATTGCACTTCAAATTTCACCAAGTTTGGCGTCATTCAAAACCTCTCGTCTGGTTGTTCTTACTTGTCAGCTACATATTTTGTTTCTCGTAAACGGGCTATTGATCTAGTGAATGAGAAATAATTCGGCACATGAATACGTTTCACCAATTTGTTTTACACCACGTACATATGAAAGACTGCAAATTAATCAGAACAAAAAAAATCGCCTTTCTCGGCAAAACTACTACATATCTACCTCATTTTTGGAACATCATCAAGCGACTGAACCAGTATATTTTTTATTTTTTTATTAACGTTTATTTGTATAGCGCACAGAAAAGACAAATCTTGGTGCAAAAATAAAAACAAATAGGTAAGACACGCCGCTTAGGGAAAACAAACATGCGGACAATACACACACCCACAAGCACACATAAATTCACACATACACACACACACACACACACACACACACACAAACATACTCATGCACACACACCGCAAAATTGAAACATGGCAGTAAGAAAGAGCAAAAAAAATCAACAAAAAAAACTTCTAGTAAATATATCAAGCGAGACGGGTACGGTATGACAGCTCAGAGCGAAGCGTAAGGAGTAAGAGAGTGAGAGTCATGATCAAAAGATTTATCAAAGAGATGATTGCGCAGAGAAGAGGAAAGCGATGATAAGGATGTGGAGGAGATAACATGGGAGGGAAGAGAGTTGTACAAACGTGGAGCATAGAAAGGGAAGGATTTACTAGACCAGGTAGATTCATTGAGGGCTCGTGGACAGGATAAAGGAAGTGGATGACGGGAAAGAAAGTTATAAGAGTGTAAGAAGCTGCGAGAGGTATGTAGGTTGCCGGGGGTCATGCAAAAGTTTATAAACAAGACAGCAAATTTTAAAGTGGATGCTTGATCACTAGGGCTGTCAAAAGTTAATAAAGTTACTTTTTCACCTAAAGGTCACTTTTTCATAAGCTAACTAAAACTGCATGAAAAAGTTGTGTACGATAATTATTAAAAAAGTTATTAGGTTACCAAAAGTTACTTTTTCATCGTTAGGTTACTTTTTTGCTTTTAAGGTTACTTTTTTATCGTCAGGTTACCTTTTGTTATTTTTCTTGTTATTAGGTAAGTTTACCACGAAGTTTGGTGACTTTTTGCAGATAAGAGGCACAAAAACGGTATATATGAGGATGAAATAGGAAAAGAGATTGAATATTAGGTCTGAAGATCAAGAAATATCAACATTTCTGCTGTTAGGATTTAGCAATTGATATTCATCTCAATATCCGCGCTACTCGATATTTATACGTTTTTGGGTACTCAGGATAGTGTAATTCCATTTTAGGAAATGTCCACGAACCGGAGGGTGTCGTGAGATGTTTGGAGCGTGGTATAGTACGATGTGTGAGCTCTCTATACCAGATACTGCACTGTAGCACTTGACAGTACGTATTTACTTGAACAGGAACTTGCGCGTGATTTTCAGGGCGTGAGATAGCGCCATTATCCCACGTTTGACATATGGGAGGACGGGGGGCATTCACACATGCAGTGTTTACGCTACTTTAGTACGTGCTATTTGATAAAAAGTTTCATTAAAAAAATATAAAGAACATTATTGCGACCATTACTAAAAATCTTTACATTTGCAATTAGTGTATTTCGCATTTGTATGAGCTTTCCACTTAAAATTATATTTTGATGGTTATACTCCTTTTTTCGATGTTAGCTAAATTATGTTAAGTCACTTTTGGTTGTTTGTTATAAAATGGTACCAGATCGGAGAGGGTGGAAAAGAAGTACCAACTCGGAAAGATGATAAAAAAGAAGGACTGGTGTATTTTCTTCCTTCAGAACTGCAAACAGAAATTGACCTTGTTCGAAGGAGGTTATTTTGAGGTTACCTTTTTATTGGTTATTAGGTTACTTTATATGTACACAAACAAACAACAAACAAACCGTGTATTTCACATAGCGCACTAATAAGCAAAGGCGTGATAAACATGTGATAAAACGATACAAAAGTGATAATAACTTAAAAACTCAGGTTATTTTTAGGTTACTTTTTTAGGTTACTTTTTCTCGAAAATAAAGTTACTTTTTTCTGATTTTTAGGTTACTTTTTTGACAGCCCTATTGATCACTAAATCACTATATTATTATATTATTTGCTGATACCGTTGTGACTTAAGCCTGCTATTGTACATGCAACTTAGTTTATTACACTTGTCTATACAGTTTTATTAAAAACAGTTATAAACAGTTATTACACAGTATGAATTATCAAAGACGTCATATATCAAATAGTTTCATATTTTATGTTGAATTTGTATAAGCATTATGTTAAATATAGACGACATTTAAACATAATTTTCACGTTTAGAAGGTTTTTTTCAGCAGTGTATTTAGAACGTATAAAACAGGGAATTAAAACCATTACCTCGAAATATGAGCCAATTTTGTAGTTGTTGAAAAACATTTAACTTGTTGGTTTTAATTTACTACCAAATTGGACACAAATTAGTATTTTTACCAGGCCCAACGCTTGCTATGACAATAAACACAATTCTCATACAAAAATCACACGAAACATTATAATCAGCCATTTAATGTCTTCTCTGAAATGAAGGATTCAAACGTGGAAATGTTAGGACATTCGTAAATCACCTATTTGTCACAGATACAAGTTTGTATGCGTGTAGAAGCTTTGTATAAAAAACCAATTGTCCGTAATAAAAATCCCAGATACATTGGAAACCGGCAAAACTAAAGACGCAAAGACAATACAACTTTTTTACCATGTGTGGCGGTTTGCGATTCCTTTGAGCGACATTTTGCCGACAATTCAATCTGCTGCACCTCAAACCTGATTGGCCTCATGGTTTTTCATAGGACAGCGCCTATCTAGTATGACAACGCGTACAATGCGAATTGCAAGGTAACTAGACACTTCAACATTTTCGACGTGATCAATTAACGCCTCCATTTTTCAACACACACACACACACACACAGGAGCGTACACACACCAGCCAACGCATACACACCGCAACTGAATGTCATTCGGCGAAATCAAACCAGCTTGCACCTCCGCTGAACAACTGAGACTAAATCACGCGACGGTGGCGACACCTAGCCGGGCAAAGCGAGCAACTACTCTCAACCGCAAGCAAACTGCAACTCAAGTCAAGTACCAAGCCATCCAAAAAGAATGCACAATCGCAGGAGGGGGATGGGTTTAGGGGGTGTAGTACGAGCTGCTAAGCAGCGTGTGTGTGTGTGTGTGTGTGTGTGTGTGTGTGCACGTGCGAGGTTCGAATTGATCCAGTAGCGAGCGGTTGAGACACAAAAGAGCCGCGTCATCGCGCCATTATCGCCGCACGGCACCTGCTGATCTCAACAAAAAAAACGCCTTCGTCACGCGCATGCAGCCACAAGAGCTCGCTCGATGAACGCAGTGTAGTCAGCATAACCGGCCTCTCGCAAGGATTAACGCTCAAACTCGACATCGGTAAATAATATACATATATTTGACTCAATATCACGATATTTGTCAGAAATAAATATCAAGAATTTCAATTTTCTATATACACGATAATATAGACTTTGAGATATTAAAATAATATGGTAATTTATTATGTATATTTCAATTCGCTGCTGTAATAGCTGTCATATATTATCAAAACTGGATGATTACCTAGATTAATATAAACGGCAAAATAAAAACCTTGATTGCATTCGACTGACATTTTTATTGAAACTCCGCAAAACTCCTCAAGAAATAATATTTTGGAACAGATTGAAAAGTATTTTTATCACTTAACACTTTATTTTTTTAAGCTAGTTGTTAATTGTTTAAGAAAACAGCAGTTTTTTGTGTGCGTGTTCTCAAAACCGGCCTCGTCTCAAATGCGTCATAATTGTCTACACAGCACTTTTTCGCTTCGTTCAACTCTGTGCGTTGTGTTTTTGTGTTCTACAGAATGCGTTTTGTATTGTGCGATACGTTTGATAGCGTGCGTTTATCATTGTGTAGTGCTGTGCGTGACCACATAATGCTGACAAATCTATTTTGTAACCTTACCAATCAATACTGAAGAAATTGAAAAATGGACATTATATAGAAACAAGCATATATTTGATTTATATGCCAGCTTCATATACAATCATACTTTTATATGTTCATAATCTTGCAGAAATATCCAAATTTTACCTGTGCAAATCGTTTCTACAATAAAATTTCCTTATTCAACTTAATTAAATTTAACTCCGTATATTTTTGTTGTGGTAAAAATGTTGCATATTTTGGACTTTTGCCATAAACTTTGGAATTATAAAATTTATATGTATCTTTCGTATAATCAACATTATATGCGTGTGGTAATAACCCTGGCATGGGTGTGTTTGTGTGTGTGTTTGTGTGTGTGTGTGTGTGTGTGTATGCTTGTGTGTGTGTGTGTGTGTGTCGGCATCATTTGTTGTGTGTGTGTATCTCATTTTCGAAGTGTTCATAAGTTTGTTTGTTTTGTGTCTGTTAACTTTACATTCACTTTGCGCAGACCGCATTCAACGTACACACGAAGTAACATTGTGTGTGGTACCAATTTTTTTACTCGATGTTACTGAATAAATGAAAAAAAGACGCTTTTTTGCATAATATATTTTTCGTGTAGTATATTTGTTAATTTCCCGGAGCGGATATTTGTCCGACTGTCTATTAATTGAATATATGCAAAAATGTATAAATACAATATTGAAAAACTTAGAAACAACCCCCGATGCGCAGACTCAATATTATTAATGACCAAAAACAATTAAAATGTCTTATTACTGCACATTTATAATTTTATATTGGCTTATGCCTTCGTAACCTACAAGTACACATATACAAACAGACAGACACACACACACACACACACACACACACACACACACACACACACACACACACACACACACACACACACACACAGAGAGAGAGGCACATAAACACACACAAGTGACACGCATACACACACGTGGATGAATTATTAATGGAACGATAATTAATTCAATTATGAGTTTGACTCCAATTATTGGATGAGCTCAATTACATTTGGATCACAGCATTCGCGGAGCTTGGACAAATTAAAAACGACATCAAGGAGGAAACAAGACTTGATAAGTTTATCAACAGCGGAACACATAAAACATTGATGGTTTTCCGAGGAGCCCGAAATTATACAGCTCAACATATTCTGAATATAAATCCCGCTCCTAATTGGAAGTCGCTTTTGAAAACGTCAGTTAGGGACGTCGAAATAGACTGATTTTGGATTATCAAGATTATAGCAGAGTGATTATAAAAAATAATAATTATAAGCAATTCCAATTATATTTAATAAGAAACAATTACAATTATAATAAAATTGCGAAATTTATTAAAATTAGCGACACCATCTTCTAACAAAATCATTCTTTTTGAATATACATGTATTGCATCTATTCCGCTAGAGAGGGGAAAATGGAGAAGGCAGCATTATTTATTACGAAGGCAGTGGATATATGGAAAATGAAGGTCAAAATGGAGCGACCTGAACGATTTACGCTTGAAACAAATTTCCGAAAAAGATACACACACAAAATGAATTCCTGCTCTACGCCATGAATGACAACTTTTTGATTCACTTATAGATTCACTTCAGAAGCGCTTACAAGTAATTCCGAAGTATTTCTCAGGTGTCGATCGAACGCATAGAAGTATTTTTGAAGTACTTCAGAACTTGACAGATACCTTTTTCGATAGATATCATTGTCTGACCGGTTAGGAGTTCTTGCGGGATTGTCGGTCTCAAATTGTTTCCGGCAATGACTTCACCTCACCTTATTTGTTGGACTCCGTGGTGTAGTGGTAGCACACCCGCCTCACAAGCGGGAGGTCCGTCGTTCGAAACCGGGCGGAGCAGAATTTATTTGGCCAATTCTATAATCCAACAGCTCCTGTCCACCCAGCAGTAAATGATGGTACCAGATATAAGTCATGTGTTGTGTCATGCATTCTGGGGAGGTGGCCCTCTCTAATACGTCTTCAGTCCTTGTGGCGTCATAGCGTGGATAGGGTCGGTTCTTGCGGTGGCAGCGAGCTGCACGGGACACACCTGTGTGTTCATAAGCTTCGACTTCTTCCCGTGTGTATATGATATATGTCAACTTAATAACTGATATATGATATATGTCAACTTAATGATATATGTCAACTACAACCAAATATATGTCAACTTATTGTGGCTGTATTTTATTTGCTGTTTGTGTATTGAAGTTTATCAGAGGCAAATGGATAGTTTGTTAGTTTTGCATAGAGTAAATATATTTTGCGTTACGATTGTCAATGCATGTTTGGTGCCGTTTTCCCTAGTCCAATGCAGTTGAATTCAAGTCCAATACACAAGGGATGACACACACACACATACACATATATACAAACACACACACATACACACACATACACACACACATATACATACAAACACATACAGACACACATAATGGCTAACAATCACGTACGTCAAAGGCTGTCACATACACTCTCACACACATACATACACACACACACACATACAGTTTGAAACAGATGCATAAACACACGACCGACTTTTGTGAGTCTTGTGTGTGTGTGTGTGTATGTGTGTTTGTGTGTGTGTGTGTGTGTGTGTGAGTGTGTGTGTGTGTGTGCGTCAGTGTGTGTGTTTTGCGCGGATGACTGTGAAAGCCCATTAGTGTCGGTGGCAGTGTTTGCTAAAACATAACTCGGCACATTGCGTTAAAAACACAGTCAGAAAGAAGCGTGTGTTTGCGAGGTGGCGTTAATTCCGCGTTGCTGAACAATCTAGAATTAAAAATAATATTCTCAGATATACAGAAAAATTAATATATATGCATTAAAATAACTGCAGAACAAAATTTAATGAATATAATTGGCCAAATTTTATGAAATTAATATGAAATTTGTTTTTCTGCAAAGTGATCAATTAATGAGTGCTAAAAAATTTTATTTGCTTGTAAAACTGCTTTTCATTGCAATCAAGTAGGAGTGTATACCGCACATCAACAACAACAACAACAACAACAACATGTATTTGTTATAGCGCACCGAAAGGCTCGGGCGCGACACGATTATAACAGTTGGGAGCACGGAATACAAATAACAGGACAGATGCAAAAGAAGTAAACGACAAATATGCAATAAATGACAATAAATATAGAGACAAAATATGGGCAAAACATACAAAGCAGACGGACATGACGGGCAAGACAACACGACTGAAACATAATGACAACACAACACAGCAAACACAACTCGGGAGAATATAGTCATAGCGTAGATATAGTAAGCGTGCAAATGAGAGAAGGAATACGAGTAAGAACAGGTTAAAGTAACATGTTATAGTGATGCAAAAGGTGTGAGAGTGTGGGAGACTGGGTCAAAAGAGAGGTCAAAAAAGTGTTTGGAGAGCTTAGAGCGGAAAGAATTGTAGGAAAGAGAAGAAGTAATGTGAACTGGGATGGAATTGTAAAGGCGAGGGGCGGAAAAAAAAGAATGATTTGGAGGACCAAGGAGATTCATTTACAGCACGAGGGCATACAAGGGGAAGAGGAATTCGGGAAGGAGTGAGGCAAGGAGTGAGGAGAAGGCGGAGATAGGATGGCTGATGAGGATCGTGGAGAAGCTTATATATCAGACAGCACAGGCGAAAGTGAATACGTGGAATAATAGGGAGCCAGCGAAATTGAAAAAGAAATTGAGAAGTGTGACGACAAGGAACAGGATGAAGGACAAAACGACAAGATTGATTAATAACGCGTTGTAGGATTTTAAGAGAACGACGAGGAGCATGAATGTACACAGAATTACAATAGTCAAGTCTAGAGAATACATTAGAGTGAATAAGTTTGATTGCGGAAGGTCTGTCGAGATATGAGCGTATAGGATAGAGGGATCTCAGGATAAGACGACAAGTGCGGGCGACAGAGAGGATGTTGTCGAAGGAAGAGAGAGATGAGTCAAAAATAACTCCGAGATTGCGAACTGTCGATGATAGGATAAGAGGTAAGCGAGGAGGAAGAATACGAGGAGGATGAAGAGCCAGAAACTCAGACTTGGACGAGTTGAGGAGAAGGTGACGGGACGACGCCCAAGAAGAGATGGTGGATAGGATGTCAGAGAGAAAAGACGGAGAAGGAAAAGGAAGAGGGATATATAACTGAATGTCATCAGCGTAGATATGAAATGAGATGGAATACTTACGAAGGATAGGACAGAGGGAGGACATGTAAAGGCTAAAGAGTATCGGACCAAGAATAGATCCCTGAGGGACACCTGATGAAAGATGGATAGGATCAGATACAGAGGAATTGAAGTTGACAGAGTAGGTCCTTCCCGAAAGGTACGATTTAAGGAGAGAGAGGGCAGAAGACGAGATACCAAGATGAGAGAAGTCATGAAGTAGGATAGATTGATTAACAAGGTCGAAGGCGGAGGACATATCGAGAAGAACGAGAAGAACAGAGCGACGGTACATCGGTGCCAAAACACGTAAATACTAAACAAACACGTAATATTATAGTTTTATACGTTTCTATTTGTTTAATGTTTGTCAAATTAATGGTATATGAAAATGAAAATAAAACTCAATCGTATTTTGTCCATATAATCGATATAATATTATCGATCATGATGCATGTTTCTCCTGTAGGAAAAAATGAAAATACACAAAATGAAAAAAGTAGTTATGAACGTATAAATGAGCCTTAGTCAGTGAAAAACTTTGAATCGACTTATTGTGTACTTTTGCACGAGAATTAATGCCAATGACATCCCTGAGGTTTATAAAAGATAAAACAAAATTAGATACCCCTAAAATAAATTATACAACTACAAAAATTATCGACGGATTGATCAAACTAAAACAGAAATCAAATAGAAAAAATATTCAGATTGGCCGGAAAGTGAAGAAAAACATTGTTAGGAACAATAAATAAGACCCAATATATTTGAGTGTTGAAATTTCTTCCAAACAAATTTTCCACATCCTCCGCATGTGTTTTTGTGTATTCTGCAAGCATAAAGTCGTGGACTCTACATATTCAATATGCTCCATCAATTTAGATGGGAAACAACATTAGCAAGATCATGGCTGATGTATCAGACAAAACAACACCACATACCAGATCGATAGAACCAAAACAAACACACACACGCACGCACGCACACGCACACACACATACACAAACACACATACACAAACATCAATGTATCTGTCTGTGATAGACAGAAAGAGAAAATGTGTATGTATGTGTGTGTGTGTCTATTTGTAATATTTCCCACGAGATAAATGTTATAATTAGGCAGAGCAAAAAATTGCTGCAAAAATAATTCTAGCGAAATATAACAAAATTCTTGCTAACTTGATAAGTTTAGAATAAGTTTTTGTTCACAGAACACACAGGCCTATGCAGGTTAAATTTACAGTCACTTTTTTAATTGCACATGGAAAATAAAAAACAAAAGTGTATGAATCTAACAGTATCTAACAGTACAGTATAAATATATTTTTGTCAGTAATTCATCAACCTAGTGAAAACAATATAGGCCATTTTTCAATTTCTTCATTAATATATTTGTGTTTATTTTTATACAGCTTATGCTTTCATACGCAACCTCTGAAATAGGATATTTTTCAAGAGGAAAAAACAAACAAAATGTGAGTGAGCTGTGAGAGACAACATTCAACATTCTGACATTCAACTACAAACGATTACAAATCTACACTGGTATCCACTGAATTGCTACTGACACACCAAATGTGTGTGTGTGTGTGTGTGTGTGTGTGTCACCCCAGTCAAAGACAGAGTGAGAGAGAAAGAGAAGATCAGAAACAAGTGTCAAGAAATCGAGAATTCAACATCAAAGCTGCTATTGAGAACAATTCTTCAACTCCGAGAAATGCATAAAAACATGCGTACTTTTTTCATTTCTCCTCTCCAATCTCTAAATTCGTATTTTTGTAATGTCTTACTTACAAAAAGCATTGAATGGTTAGTGTCGTGTATGTGGATTAATTGCGCTCAATTAGAAATTTCGATAAAACAAGCGGTCGGTAAATTGTCTCAATTGATACAAGCCGTCTCCACTGAAATTCCTATATTTTCCGATTTGTTAATTCCAAAATGAGGTCTAGGCTAAATGTGTAAGGATTCAAGAACATTAAAAACTCAAATATATATAAAACGCACAAAAACGTTTCTATATTTTTCATAGATTTTAGGTTAGGTTAGGCTTAGCTTTCTAATGTAATGTGCTGCCTTGGCAGGAGGCGCGGGACTGGAAAAAATTCGTTAAATCAAATTTTCTCAATCTAATGTTCTTGATTCCTTACACATTTAGCGTCAACCCCAAAATAATGTTTTTTCTAAATATTATTTTACGTTTTGACATATTTGTTTTTGTATTTCAATATCTAAACGTATGCTGAATGTACCGTATTTTTGCAATATTCAATAGCAACAGAAAGAACAGAATAAATTGTCAAAAACATTAGTATAATAACACAAAGAAACTTCTATTTCTGTGCCTGTACGATATATTTTCAGTGCCCACCTACTGTTCCAAACCTCAGCATACTCTTGCTGAAAACTATCACTATAAAAATATCAAAATACCAACAGAAACAACGGAGTGCGTGAAATGAGAGCGAAGGAACACACGAAGCAAAAGAATCACTAAAAATGATAATGTGTTTGTGTGTGTGTGTGTGTGTGTGCGTGTGTGTGTTTGCATGCGTGTGCATTTCTTATCGCTTTCTACCAATTTCTTCTCAAAATCTCTCGACTATCTCGACATGGCCAGAATTTCAAACAGCCCCGACTGTCGTGACAAGATTGCACATCTTGCTACTCAACTGTTGCATGGACAATAATCTCGTCTGCAATGAAAATATTTGCCGATGCAGCGATTCGCGACTTGGCAATATTCAATTTACAATCACTCAGGATGATCAGATTCTGAATTTCTAAAAAAAGGACACTTGTGTACCGCGCGAAAAAATTGAGCTATATATTGAAAAATTACATTTTTATTTAAAAAATTGATTTATTTTATAGGACAAATGTTTCAATCGATCTTTTCAGGCACGGAGCAAACCATAATACACTCGTATCGAATTTAACTGCTAAAATTATATAAACTCTGGATATTCGAAGCATTTTACGCTGGCCTTTTTAAGTATATTGCTGAAGGTCAAACACTAGAATATTATAAAATATATTAAAATATTAAGACAAAACAAACGTATTATACATGGACAATACATGGTGGTTTAAACAATGTAAATGCTAAATTTAATTAAGGCAGTGACACTTTCCACATGGGCGTTCATTAGTGCTCCGTAATAATTAATACATCCTACAATCTCTATTTTTATTATTATACTATAGCTACGTTTATTATACTCAATAACTATGTTTAAAACTTCTACTTTAGGTACAGCCGGTGAATATAGAAATTAACTCCTCAGACATATATTTATATACCTGCTGCTCACATACACACAAACACACACACACACAATCACGTAGATTGATTTACATGTATACGAACGAACTTCACTGTCACACACACACACACCCACACACATATTTACAAGACTCGAACTAACGTAAATGCTAATGCAATCCAGTGGTTTTCAAACTTTGGCTGGCAGCGATGTCAGTGCTAATTAAAACGCAGACCAACTTTAAGTACAGGCTCTGGAATTTGTAAAATACAATGAAGGACCGAAATGATTTTGAACGATCGAAACGAAAATGAAACAAAACACACCCAATAATAGTGGCGGCGCCAGGATCTTTCCGATGGGGGGGCTAAGGAAAAAGTTGAGGGGGCCTGGCGAAGCATGAAGAGCTACACGCAAACGCTGACTACATAATATTATAAGGGACTGGGACACACTGATTCAGTCCTCAAACTTGAACCAAAATTACAGAACTTCATTTACAGTGGTAAGAAATCTATATGTCCATGATTATGATTTTTTGGGGGGGCTTAGGGGTGGATTGACATATTCTTGGGGGACTCCAGCTCCCCAAGCCCCTCCTTAGCGCCGCCACTGCCTAATCGCATCACCTTGCAAAATATAAGACTTACAACTCATTTGAAACATCCTGCCTTACCACTCATTACATATGCTATTGATTCCCATAATCAGATGTCCTTCAGCAAGAGTGATTCCAACCAAGCCAGCAGTGGCGGCGCGAGGATTTCTCCGCTGGGGGGGCTAAATAATATTTTGCGGGTGCTTGGCGAAACATGAGCAACTACACTGGAAATGTTCATGGTTAGGAATTCTGCGGGAGGGACGTCACTACAAGCAAACCACTTGACAAATACGAAATGCCGCCACGAAATGATTTATTCAAATCACACCCGGACCATACACACAAAGATACAGAGGTGTACATGTGCCCTTGTGAAGAGTACAAAGAACAAGCCGATAGCGAATGACTACCACGCAAACACACGCACAAAACCATCGACACAAATTCCGATTACCACAAATTACCAAGCCTTGACAGTCAATAGTTAGTTGCTTATAGAACAGGAAAAGAACTCTACTTTCATTCCAGTCAGTTAAGTTGACAAATAATATGTTAATAAGTTGACAAATAATATGATATATGATACAATTATATTGTCGCTTGAAATTTTGAGCATATACAAAGAAATATTCCCGATAGAATCGGTTTAACACCCAAAAAACATGTTCGGGGACGCCTGAAAACACCCAGTTGGAAACCACAAAACCAAAAGCACTGCCACGCAGAAACCACGTACTGATAAACAAACACAGAAACCTACACAAACACACACGCACACACAAACCCGATGGCACTGCAAAAATCAAACGAACGCGTCCCAAAAACAAGTCTGAAACAGCTAAGCAAATTGTTTAAATATAATCGCACGCAACTATCACGATTCACAGCGACCAGAAACATATGCACACACAACTCAACAATATAAAGTGGACTTGCAAAAAACCACACACACACACAATTATATAGCGCCAATAAGCTGTTAAAAGCGTCAAAAAAAGAAAGTACGGAATGTGCCCCCTAAAACACGCGCATACCGTTAAAAAAGCTCCCCATGACATTGCTAAACAGCACAAAGCGCACAAGCAACGCTTATTTATATATATACATACAAATATATATTATACATCGGTACAACGAAAAAACGGCATTAGCGCAGGTCTTTCGTGCTCAAAGATGAGTCATCCAAATCCATCGCCCTCTAAGACCTCCCTATGCTCTAAAATCGACTCTTCCCGTGTCGAACCGCACACACACACACACAAACACACACAAGTCTAATAATAAACGACCAAAACCATTATTCCACACCTACACGCATGACTGAATTCTAAATCAAACTCCATTCCATCATTACCAAATCACACTCCACGCTGATCACACTTAAAGAGAAAAAACCCTGGCCTTTGACAACCCAAACACCTTAGGACAAACACTGCCTAAAGGCACTCCTAGCACAGATACTGCCTTTGCACGCAGACATCATCAATCCCCCTTGGCAAACCCCACAGAGAAAACCGTCCGCCGACACATACGAGTTTGACAATTAGAAAACACTCCATCATACCATCCTACACTTGACACACACACACACACACACACACTGTGTAGAGCCAACCGCCAAAAGTTGGTCATTTCCCAATGTTCAAGACTTTTATATCCCGGGAGAACGACTTCATTATCTCACTAGGAGAAGATACTGTGATGTTGTAGCGTGGGCATGAAGACCACGTGACCCCCAGACGAGCCAGCTTGTGTCTGGCTGGCTGAGGCTGGAGCAGCTTGAGCAGCCGCAGCTTGAGCCGCAGCAGCAGCTGCAGCCGCCGCCGCCCCGGGCGCTGACAGCTGATCGGCTGATAAAGCCGCAGCCGCCGCGGCCGCCGCCACAGGGGAAATATGCATCGAGTTGGATATGCCGCTCATGGCTAGCAGGCCAGGAGGAAATGGTTGTTGTTGTTGTTGATGGTGATGTTGTGGTTGATGTTGTTGATGTGCCTGGTGGTGTGCGTGATGGAAATGCTGTTGTTGTTGTTGCTGTTGTTGTTGTTGTTGGTGGTGGTGGAGATGTTGATGTAGTTGATGTTGAAGGTGTGAAGACAACGAGGCGGAGGCGGAATGCGGCGGAACCAGCGGTGGTTGTGGAGGTTGTGAAGGAACGACTGAAGGAGCGAGCAGATGACCCCCATGAGCATGTTGTTGTTGTTGTTGTTGTTGTTGAAGTACGGCGTGTTGATGTAGCACAGCTGACGGGGACGAAGAAGACGGGATATTGGCTGGTGAAGGAGATATCTGCTGATGAGCCGAAGATACGGCAGCTGCGGATGTGGCCATATTGAGAATATCGGCCGGGGTTCGAACCCTTCGCCTCACGCGTCGTCCCATCTCACCTGTGTGCAAAGTCTTGACGTGGGCCAGCATGTTGTATTTGTATTTGAATGTGCTGGGACAGTGAGGACACGTGAATATTTCCGGATTGGCGTCGTGTTGGCGCAGGTGTTGCTTCAGGTTCTTGGCCTGTTTGAAGGTCTTCGAGCAAAAATGGCACACGAAATCGCGAATGTTCAAATGACTGCGCTCGTGGTCCTTCCAGTTGTTTCGATGCTTAAAACTGCGACCGCATGTAGCACAAGAGAATGGACGCTCTTCGCTGTGCGTGCGCAAATGCGTGTCCAACGAGCCTTTGGCTTTGAAACTGGCGCCGCACAGATGACAAGTGTAGTTGCGTTCGTCCGAATGAATGGCGCGGTGCGACGCCAAGTTTCTGGCGCTCACCACCTTGCCGCATACTTCACAAGCGGCGGTTTTGTCGTGTACCTCGCGCCGATGACGCAAACACTCGTCGACAGAGCCGAACTCGGCGTCGCACGTCTTGCATTTCTTCAGCTGTCCGCATTGAATCATGTGGCGCTCGAGCATGCCGCGCCGATTGCCCGGGTACTTTTTGCCACACTTGGCACAAGCCTCGGCCGTGTGACTCAGCTCATGATGCCGCTTCTGCTTGTAGGTGAGAAACATTTGCGCACACACCGAACAGGCAAAACGGCGCAGCTGGGCGTGTTTGGCCATGAAATGATCGCGCGCCTTGGCCTGCCGCGAATAGCTGTTTGTGCAGAGTAGGCATTGGTAGCGAGTGACATTGAAGCCATGCCGACTGTCAGAAACCTCGCTGAACATGTGCCTGTTATCACGAGCCACGTCCGACTGGCGCCGTCGCTGTCGCCGTCGACCGCTGGATGACGCTGTCTCCTGCGAATAAAACACACACACACACACACACACACGAATAAACATACGAACACACACACACACACACAAGAATAAACATACGAACACACACACACACACACGAATAAACATACGAACACACACACACACACACACACAGCGCAAGAAGATATGATAAAATGAAATAAGAGAGATAGAGATAAGATAAAGAAGAAATATATCTAAATACAAGAGAATACACCTGTGTGTTCATAAGCTTCGGCTTCTTCCAGTGTATCAGCTGTCACTTGAGGCCTTTAACATAGAAATATCTATATATATATATATATATATATATATATATATATATATATATATATCTGTAAACTATATGTAAGACAGAGATAGAAGAGAAACTGTCAGTGGATAGTGGATGATAGAGGGACAGTGGGTGTAACTCACCGTATCTCCATTGACGTTCATCACGACGTCCATGTCCAGCGAGACACCGCCACCACCGGCACTTCCACTACCATCGGCGTCACATTCAACATCGTCATCGTCCTCGGCAATCACAGGAGTCCTTCTGGAGCGAGTCCTAGCCAAACCACCGCCGCCAGAGCCTCCTTCGGCAACATCATCATCATAATCCTCATCATCATACTCGTCTTCGTCGTCATCGTGGTGATGATAGCCGATTTGGTCATCATCTTCGCCGGAGAGCCGAGATTCAACCAGACCAGCGCCCAGCCCCTCCACCAGTTCCTGCATCTCGCCGTCCAGGTGGCGCTGGTATCGTCGCGTGACGTCATCGTCGTCCTCATGATCCTCGTGATTGGCGGCGCCAGAGGCGACGGCAGTCTTGGTAAGAACGGCGGCGGCAAGCGACGAGAGAGTTGGTACTTGTGGTTGATGTTTGGCTCGGTCGCTGGTGATGTTCTTCCTGGCAGTGGGCCGATCGTTGCGGCAAGAAATGGACGAGCATTTGCCAGCCATTTTCTTCTTACCGCCAGCAGCAATACTGTCCGAGTGAAACTGACACAAACACAAGCAGACACACACATATGCATTAGATTGCATTACATCAATAAGGCAGATATATATCACACAAGCTCACACATACACACACACACACACAGGAATTAAAGACACACACACACACACATATAAAAATACACATACATAAACACACAAATACACACATAACCACGCATATACAAGCAAACACACACACACACACAAACACAAACACATAGAAATACACACACGCACATATAAATACACACACACACACACAAACATAGAACATAACATAGACACAAACATAGAAACTCACTCGTTTCTTGTGTTTCTGCAGATGCGTGCGGTCGCGAAAGAACTTGTCGCACACTCGACACTGCACCTCATTCTTGCCATGTACAATGTTGTAGTGCTTGACAACTGTGCGCATGCGCGGAAAACATTTGAGACAGCGCACACATTGGTAGCTGCACGCGCCCAACTTGATGTAGACTTTGGATTTAGCGCCGCTACCGCTACCGCCGCCGCTGGCTGAAGAGTTTTTAGACTTTTTCGGCGGTGTTCGGCCAACATCGGGCGGATCTTGGTAGCGCATCATCTCGGGCACCTGATTATCACACACACGCACACACACACACATACATACACACACATACAGAGATATATACAGACAAGGACACTCACATACGTACACGCACAAGCACATACACATACAGACGCACAAGGACACACGCGATCGGATGCATACAAATACAAATACAGATGAAACATAAACACACACAAACACACACACACACATACACTGATATTGATACATACACGCAAGCATACACATAAAAACACACTAGGACATACGTTCGGACACATACACAGATAAAACACACATATATAGACAAAACATAAAAAGCCATACACACACACACACAGACGAAACGTAAACACAGACATACACATAGATACAGACACACACACACACACACACATATGAATGCACAGATAAAGGATTACACACAAGCATAAAACTCAGATAAAAATTATACAACATAAAAACAAGATAAGAAAAATAGATAATATAGTTTTAACAAAATACTGCAATTTGTTGGTCTTCAAAGCATTCTGTCACTGCTGGATAAACGCTACAACTGAATATCATGCAAAATGCAACCTGATCGAATCAACACTCACAAATTTCTTCTCATCCTCTTCCAGAAGCAACTTGGAAGTTTGTGATCCTGAAAACAACACATACACACACGCACACACATACATACATAAAGTACACACAAATACAGACACACACATACACAAATAAGTTACAAAATAAAATGGCAGGTCTATTGGTTATCAAAGAACGGACTTAACAATCAGCATTACTTCAATAGTAACGCTGTAATAACAGATAGTATATGACACGCCCCGCTATGAGCTCAACCACAACCGGACAATCGCCAGCACTAGCGTATTTGATCGAGAATAACGCGTATAAACCACACATCAAGCATTGCCTATTGAAACGAAGCAGCAAAACAGAATAGCAACGACCATAGTGAAAATATACAGAAGGAAATTGCAGCTCAGATAGTAAACATTTGTTATCAGATGTGTGTGTGTTTGTGTTCAGCTGACTTTTGCGCCCTCGGCGCTGTGGCCTCACGCCACGTGTCTCGACTGTGTCCCAAAAATCTCCCACCACCAGATCTTTGAGACGCTTAGTCTCCACCTGACACATACACACACACACACACACACACACACACACACAGATATACAGGGGTATGGTCAGTGTAAGTATAAGACAGTGAAATCAACGCGGGAATGAAAAAATCACACAGTAAACACAATAGGCAACAAAAACGAGATTGTACAAACAACAGACAAGATAAAAGGAACGTGAGAAGAGAAACAGAGAAGATAGCAAAGAGATAAATGCGGAGAGATCGGAAGAGACTTTTTATAGTATATCTCTGTGAGCAAGTTATTGCAGAGATGGGATGTGAATAGGAGACAATGGCAAAAAAGCCAAGAAAAGGAAAGCAACAAATAAGAGAGATATAGAAAGGAAAAAACGCAAACAACAAGCAACTTGATAGAGAATTTAATGTGGGCACTGTGACATAGTTGTCAAAAAATGACAAACCAAGCAAATCTCCAACAAAATGAGAAAAAGAACAGAAATTGAGAGACAGAAAATGGAAGAAATAGATAGAGAAAATGGAAGAGATAGAGAGAGAAGTTGGAAGAAATAGAGAGAGAAATTGTAAGAGATAGAGAGAAGTTGGAATAAATAGAGAGAAGTTGGAAGAGAGAGTGGAAACGAACCTCTTGATGGTGAATTTCTGTGAGCACATTGAGACAATTATCACAGACCAGCTCGCTGTGCAGATACAGCTTGTAGTCTTTGTTGACAACATCGGCCAGTTTATCAGCAACGCGCACCTTGAACGTATCGAGCTGAGTACACAACTGCACCGCCTGATCTGCAGTCACTGCAACATTGCACACGAGACAATGCAACTCGACAAGCTCGGCGGTGGATTCGGTTGGTGTTTCTTTGTCCTCTGCGGCGGCTTGTTGGTCCTCCTGTTGTACGTCACCTTCGCTGTCCACATTCAGCTGAACGACGGGCGAAGTCATGTCACTGTCAGCACAGACATTCGACACGACGCTGTCTTCAGCGCGATAGTCAGCAGTCATAGGATGATCGACGGGAGCCGACTCAGAACAGCTGAGTGAAGAACTGTCTGTCTTTGAAGAGTGGTCCTCCATGCTGTCGTCATTATCCGTAGGACGAACGTCATTGGAACTGGAATCTTGCTTGTCTTGTGGAATACGCGTCTCTTGCATCGAATCTTCTTTAACTTTGACGGCGATGTTTGACTCGGACGATTCAGACTTTCGTTCGAGCTTCACACACACACCAACACCATCGCGCTGCGCACCAAGACGTTCACCCTCGGCGCACAATTGCTGCTCACCGCTATCTTGGACGTGACCTTCGGATGTTTCTTCAGCCGATGCCGAAGAACCATTCCCGTCCGAATCATACTCAGCAAGCGATTCCTCCACATTATCTCGCACAACCTCAGCAATCTCAGTTGCCGCTGTAGATTTATCTCCGGCATTTTGATCACCCACCATCGCATCCTTTGCCATATTTGTCTCTTCAGCTACGGTAACCCTTGCTACTGATGATGCAGAAGAATCGACATCACCAAGATCTCTGTCTGGAGAGGATTTCGCCTGGGCGGTTGCGTCAGTTGCCGCAGACACGCCAGCACTTGAACAGTGTCGGTGCGGCCCGGCTTCATCGACACTGGATGCTAACTTACCAGCGGATTTACCACCAAAATCGGCACCAACGCTGACATGTTGAGCGCCACCGCTTGCCGAATTACCATCCGACTTACCGCCGTCAGATACCGTGTTACCACCCGAATCATCAGCGGCATTACCACCAGATGCGGGCTTGGTAAGCGCTGTAGGTGATTCGTAATCACGTGACGGTGAATTTGTAACTGGTGACGTCACAAGTTCACTGCGATTCGCCGATGAATCCGCCAGGCACGAAGTAGCGGCGCTTTCACCGATGACGTCACTCTTGGCGCCAGCATCCGTGACGTCACACTTGTCCTTTGCACTGTCGGCTGACATGTGTGCCCGTGTGTCTAAGTGTATGTAAGTGTGTAAGTGTGTGTGTGTTGCTGTGGCCAGTGGCAAGCGACGTCCGGGTCACAAGAGCGCGCGCACACTGACACGTGCTCGGCAGTGAGTTTTTGGCGCGCACCCGAGCGTCATCCGTCAATGCGATGTAGACAGAATACTAAGGCTAGCGCACTCTGTACAGCTGAAAATGCAACAACATAATCAAAGTGTGTAAGCACATGTTGAGACTATATGGCGCACCCCGCTGTTCGCCCATCTACAGCTCCCAGAAGACTCAAGCGTAGGTGTTGATAAACGAAAACGGACTAGGATTCGAACCGCGAACCTTCGACACAATACAGTTCAGCGCCTACGTCACTTATAGAAATTTACAGAGCACAGCCGAAAAGGAATTCCAAAATGACGAATAATTCTTGGAGAATTAATCTATCAGTGGCACGACAAAATTCAGCCCGGTACAGCATTAAATCAAAACGTTCATCAAATTAATCCCTATATTTTATGGCATTTTTCATGTCACCAGTATATGTTGGACACTACACTGCGATTTATGTTTTAATTTATATTGTTTATGAAATTTGTTTTTAATTTAATTTAATGCTGTGGTTTACTGATATTGGTTCATGTTTGGTGTTGGTGTTGAGATTGAATTTGACAAAAATACACAAAAAATCCGACCAAATAACTGCCTCTCGGGGACGGTGCATCCCATGAACCCAATTCATAAGCTACATGCAATATTAACTAGTAATTATATGCAAAATCGGAAAAGCCAAGCAAATCCAGTTAAATGATACATAAGAAACCAGTGAATAAAAGGGCCCTGCTAATAGGCACATACATTTATACAAGCCAAAGCACATGGGGGGATGGATAAATTGTATCCCCTTTGAACTCACATAGGAAAAACCACCAGTAAAATCACCTTATTACAAGCACCAAACATAAAAACTACGGTTTCCAATATTCAGTCGTACTTCCAATTCAAATCTCAACACCAAACAGGACCGAACACGCTTTACGAAATGGTAGCACACCAGACACTCCACAAAATCAGACAAAAACAAAAGGAATCGCCACTTTCTTCATTAGAACAACAGATAAAACAACGCTTGGAATAAAGGAAAATACAATTTAGAACGGTATGAATAGGTTTGCATCAAACCAGATGTAAGTCAGGGCCCAAACAAACCGATAGGAAACTGAATACGCCCTTGCATAGCGCCACATTTCCCCAGTCACCAAGCGTAAATGAAAATCTCTCAAGTCAATTTTTAAAGAAACTAAGAGAAGCCTTAAAAGAGAAAGAAATATTGAATATTAACTATAACTCACCGACATCGGGAAAACACCTTGATACTATTACAATTGATACGCATTTTCGATCCGAAAGCCAATGCGCCAAGTTCGGTGGCAACAGCTACGTATGGTTCTAATTACTGGACTGAACCTCTGCAAATTAATTTGAACTTCTGATGAATTTTAAAATGAATTACGCAGCACGATTAATGCTTATTTCTCGAGGCAGTATCAACGTAAACTATATCTTACTACACATTTACATAACATCAACTACTTTACACCTGAATATTTGACCATCGGCGTAGATTTGTGTTGAGGCTCGGGGGTATGACAGCCATCATGCATTAGTGTTCAAAGATGACTCAGTTGGTCAATTGCGTGGTCAGCTATTTTCAGCCTATTTAATTACAACACATATACCCAATGAAAAGTGTATTGCGTAATATAATTCTTCACATATGTATAATTTCTTGCATTTTGGCCTATTATCATTTGCCTTCTATGCTGACTTTGATGACAATATACCCAATGAACTGAGCTCAGCAGAATTCTCGGGGTGTATAATTGCATATTCATACCCCCCAGCCAATTTGTCGGGGGGTATGCCAATTTGTCCCCCCATACCCCCCAGGATTTACGCCCATGTATTTGACTACAATACCCAAATTCAATGCATGGGAAAATCAGATTTAACAGCACAAAATGCTTAAATAGAATTTTAGTTTTATAAATCCATCTACAGCAACTGTCGCTTTTCGAGAAAAAAAACTGATTCCGTGTTTCACCGTTAGCTAAGGCACGAAATAGTCGACGCCATGACGTCAATGGAAAAACCGCAGCACAAAACAAAAAACACGTGCTTCACGCTGTACTTCTGGAGAATACCGAGAAAACAGAACACACCCAGAATTCCCGCAGCCAACGACAATAACAGTGCAGGGAAATTACTTGCAACCACGCACACACATACACACACCCACTCACACACACACAACTTGGCGTTTGCCTTCGAACGTTAGTCACGTATGTGTGTATGTGTGTGTATGTGTCCGTATCCAGGGTGGCTGACCACATATAAACAAGCAAAATCAACGAATTCACAATAGATTTATTCACTGCAACACGTGGAAAATCTCAAAGTACACACACACACACACACATGCATACACACACCACTACACGTTCAGGTACAAATATATCACCCGCAAACAATACAGAACACACGAGCCACACAACCAGATCACAGACAAACACCCCCACTTGGCCATATCCCCTCTACCCCCCAAGCAAACACACATGCAAACATCTTTTTTTGGCAGTAATCTGTGTATCTATGACCAAACGTATTGCAAAAACGGCGCAACATAGTGCTGGGCACATAAACAATTGGCCGTATACATCGAACGAGTACTTGGTGTACATTTATGACGCATTTCTCATATGTTGTTATGTAGCCACTAAACCAAAAAGTACATAGATAAACTCGTAGTTTGATTAGACAAAACAAAACAACTATTCCAACATACAATCTCAGAAATCAGACATAACAGGACAAAATCAGACAGAACAGACAATCTAATAGAAAATAAACTTTTTATCAAATATAAGTGATAATTCTAGCCGTCAATTTTCATTTTGTCGTTCGGCAAAAATAAAAAAATCCATTAAATTATATAGTCGAAAATATGAGAATTTCCGCTCGAAAATAAAACCGATTTCCAACACATACAATTAGCCTCAAAAGCGCCACCACAAAAAACCCGCCACGAACCGAAAACCACACACACACACACAGAAACAGACAGACGGACAAATGAAATGAGACAAAAGTCGGAAGCGAAACAATTGCTCCGAAAGTGCATACAACAAAAACGTGAAACAATTGGCCAACTAAATAGACAATACGAACGAATTAACACAAACACACACACACACACAAGTCACATTGCAACTATCTTACGTATGCTTGCATGCAACATGCAACTTATGCATATTGCAAGAGCACGGCAGATTCTATTTTAGCGAATCTACATTGCACTCTCACACACACACACAGAAAGAGTACAAGCAAAGACCCTCGTCCTCTCTCTATGACTCTCTTACACACACACACACACACACATACATACAAAGAGACGACACGACGTGGTAATTCGCTAGCTTGTGTTCTCAAAGATCTGTTGATGACACAAAAAAACACAGACACAAATGTATTCGATTATTTATCAGCTTGGAATTTTAATAGATAATTTTTTCACACAAACATCAGAGAAAAAGAGAATATATAAATAAATTCTACTGGAAAATATTTATACCTATATACACTCTGCATATTGGTTGTGTATTATTATGGTTATTGTAATTATTATGCAAATGAAGTAGACAGTCATGAATTTGAGCCTTTTAAAAAAACCTCCGGCGCCAAAAACCTCTCAAAAACATATTAAATCCAAATTCATGAACAACTAAATATATGAGCGTGGAAATTACAAACAACTTTCAATTGAATTATTTCAACAACTAAGATATTGCTTGTATTTGCGCTAGCGTGTGTCAGTATTTGTATGTGTGTATGTGTGTATGTTAGCATGAATATTCCAGAACTATTCACACACACACACACACACAAGCGCGCGCACACACACACACACCTACACATACAAACCGTTATTGCTGACATCCACAACAACCTCGACGGATGCGTCATGTTTGCTTGCCGGATGCGTCGGTTGTTGCGGTGTTGTTGAATTGTCTATATGCAGTCGCACAGCACCGCCGAGCCTCAGCGATGCGGTTGCTAATGATGAGCTGTCGCCGGTGGCAGTCGTCATGGCTGCTGCTGAAGTGCCGGCGCGGTAGAGCGATACAGGAATGACGCCGTATATGTAGGCCAACAGTACGGGCACGCCGACGCCCACCGTCAATACGGCCAACACCGGCGATACCACGCTCTGTATAAACAACCACACACACACAGAAACACACAAATATATATATACACACACACACACGTACACCGATACAGACATGAACATACTCACACACAGACATGAACACACATACACACACACACACAGAAACACACAAATATATACATATATATATACACACAAACAGATACACACGCACACACACACACACAAATACACATGTACACAAACAGACACACATAAAGACAGATATGAACACACACACACAGATACAAACAAAGACACATGCACACACACACACACACACACAATTCGCTTTTAGAAACAGTACGTTAGTCAATTCGTTCCTGCCTAACTAAATATTGATCTCGTTACCAGGCATTGCCAATCTATTGTCTAGTTAATGTTTGAAATGTGTCCAAGTGTTTGTTTTGACAATATATTGCATTTGGACACAAACACACACACACACACACACAGAGATACACAACACAGACATGAGCCGAAGCACATAAATACAGACATGCACATTAAGATTAATATTAAGATATTAATACCGCATCTTTCATCCGAAGGCTTCAAAAGCGCTCATACACACACGTGCACGTACACACACACACACACACACACACGTTACGCAGATGTGGATAAACACAGTGATATATGTCAAAGCAGAGTGGAAATATAAATAGAATAAAGTTAACAATAATATACGATGCATAAGGCAAAAAATTCATATGCACACATACACATATACACTAGACCTGTTCAAAAAACATTTTTCTCTCTCGATTTTATATTCTCTTGCACGATTTTCCATGCTTTTCGACCTGAAAAGGCGAAAAATCACCACCATTTTTGTCGAAAATGTCTCTATATCCTGCCTCGTACTCAACTGGTTCGATATAGTAAGAAGAGCTTGTGTATGCTCAGCTGGTGATAGTTTGTTGTCAGGCGGGAGTGAGTGAGGGATGTTAAAAGTATATTGTCTGGGCCGATCAGATGTTTAATTTGCTTCAAACGCTGTAAATGGAAGGGGGTTAATTTATGCTGCTGCTGTTTAGGCAAGATCACAATTGTCTTAACTAGAATTATAATAATAAATCATATGTAAATAATAAATAAAAAATAAGGTCAAAATGTATGTATCTTCGGAAAAATCGTGATTTTTCATAATTTTCTATATCTTTTGCTTAATATAAGTTTTTTCTTGAATAAAATTACTCTAATTATTTTTGCAGGAACGAATGCTTCAATTTGATACCCAATTTGTCCTTCAATTGCAACTGTAGCACAAGTTATAAGTGAAACAAATGCACGGTGCAAGGCAAAATTGCGTATTTCCTGCTGTATCGGGCGCAATAATTTCAAGTCCAATGCGACAGGGTATAGAGATGTTTCAGACAAAAATGGTTGTGATTTTCGACTTTTTCAGGTCAAAAAGCATGGAAAACAGCATAAAATAGGGAAAAGCTCTGGTTTGAACAGGTGTAATACACCCAGTCAGACAGGCATACAGACACACACACACACACACACACAGACACCTAGGTACGCATTAGCGTAAAAAACAAGTTAAGCTAGTATTTGGCGAAATTTTTCCTCGGTGTGTATGTATGTGTGTTTGTATTTCGTTGTGACTTTCCTCTATGGTTCAAACGTTGATTTATTTACACCATGCTCGCAATTTTGAGCTACATTTCAAACATACACACACATACACATAAACACACGCACACACCCAAACACACATAGAAAAAACACCTGGATAAAATCGGCCATTAGAAGGTGTGATCAATTGAAAATGCATTAAACTCCGCACCTCGAAAATCATTCCTTAATCGGTGTCAAGTACATAATCGTGTGCGAGTGTGTGTGTGTGTGTGTGTGTTTGTATGTGCGAGTGTGTGTGTGTGCCAGTGCGTCATTGTGTTGTATATGACAGTAAGCGAGATAGAAAGAGAAAGCAAAAGAGTGTGAGAGAAAGAGAGAAAGAGGAAGGAAGAGACATAAATTAAGAGAGAAAGAGGAAGGAAGAAACATAAATTAAGAGAGAAAGAGAGAAAGAGGAAGGAAGATACATAAATTAAGAGAGAAAGAGGAAGGAAGAGACATGAATTAAGAGAGAAAGAGAGAAATAAGAAGGAAGAGACATAAATTAAGAGAGAAAGAGAGAAAGAGGAAGGAAGAGACATAAATTAAGAGAGAAAGAGAGAAAGAAGAATGAAGAGACATAAATTAAGAAAGAAAGAGAGAAAGAAGAATGAAGAGACATAAATTAAGAGAGAAAGAGAAAAAAGAGGAAGGAAGAGACATAAATTAAGAGAGAAAGAGGAAGGAGACATAAATTAAGAGAGAAAGAGAAAAAAGAGGAAGGAAGAGACATAAATTAAGAGAGAAAGAGAAAAAAGAGGAAGGAAGAGACATAAATTAAGAGAGAAAGAGGAAGGAGACATAAATTAAGAGAGAAAGAGAAAAAAGAGGAAGGAAGAGACATAAATTAAGAGAGAGAGAGAAAGAGGAAGGAAGAGACATAAGAGATAGAGAGATAAAAACACACAGAGAGAGTGAGAGAGAGAGAGCTGGCACGTACGGCAGACAGAACACCGCCGAGCACAATCACATGCAGTCTGGCATTGGAACACTCGCGGTAACGATGATACAACTTCTTGCCCACCCAAATCGGCAAACCTATCAACAACAACAACAACAACAACATTGACAACAACAGTAACAGTAACGTGATTAACGCGTCACATCTTGAACACAGTGTAACTGTTTGTGTATGTTTGTTTGTGTATGTTTGTTTGTGTGTGTCTGTGTGTGTATGTGTGCGTATGTGTTTGTTTATTTGTGCTTGGTTGTGTTTGTGTGTGTGTGCCTGTGTGTGTGTATGTAAGACGTATATTTATATCTATCAACAAAAATTTCTCATTTTGAATAAACAATTCATATTTAATTAATTCTTGACAATGCCTTCTAAGACAGTAGAGCTTCTTTCAGACATCTATGTATAATTAATATTTTCAATAACAAAACACACCAGTATGTAAGCCACATTCAACTGCTTTTCACTGCTTTTAATTTCTAATTTTTCTCATTTTTAGAGTCAAAGTTTGCTATTTAGGACCAATATCCAATGTGTATGTATGTATATATGTGTGTGTGTGTGTGTATCACACTTACCAATAACAACAGCCGGTAGAGCTACGCCAGCCATGAGTGTGGCGATTATTGGCGCACCCACCAGCGTGCCCAACTGCCAGATGATCTTTTTCTTGCGACTCCACGGCTTCTTGCCCCAGAACGTACACCCCGACGGACTGGGCCCAACACACACACACATACACACACACAAGTGTAGCAGAAGATGATCCAGTTTGGTTAATGCAAATATAAATATACATTTTTGCATATACATCGTTTTTTGTATATATACACATTTATTTGGCGGTATAATTTGATATTTCATTTATTTTGTTTCAAACTTCATAAGCTTCCATCTTGCTGACTAAAATATTTAGTTTACGAACTCTTTTTCACTCTATATCTTTTGGGCGCTTCCAGTACACATGGGGCCACCGCAGGGTGGTAATAGTGCACTTGCACTCTTCTTCCATGCTACTGGATTTGCCTGTAATAAAAAAATTGGACTTGCTTGGTTGAAAGCCACAGTCAGATTGATTAATTGTCAAACATAGAAATATTCCAAGTACAAAATCACCTTTTTCTGGCAGCAAGCCAAAATTCAGCACAAATCAAGCATCGCGACCCAAGTCTAGATTAACCTCCACTATATACATACTGTTTATGCTTATAATAATGGACGATCAAATCATTATGATAGTTTAATCATGCGCTTATTTATCACATTAATTAGTTACAATATATTTTAGTAGCAAAATAGTTATTTCCCACGAGCTCTTAGCGACTCGGTGAAATAGCCTGACGATCCAATTTTGGGTTGAGAACCACTGTCATTTAAGAACGATAGAATACTATGTTTGGCAGGATTCGCTTCACAAGCTCCAAATGTCAACAGCAATGACGACAAGCATGCATCTTTCTAGATTGTTTCAAGTTCCCGTTATCCGATGCAGCGGTAATGTCACGTGTTTTTTTGACATCGCCAGCGAAGAATGTCGTGTTGCAAAAGTTCATGTTATCATGTTGCACAGGTTGCACAGCGAGTGTTCAGTGCAGATCAGTGTTGATCGAGTGTGGAGCAAATGTGAAAGAGATTACATAGTGTCACAAGTAAGATTCGAGCCCATGACCTCGTATGTGCTGAGGTTGATAATCCTATGTCCGCTTATCAAATATATATTAGATATTCAAGCAAAATTATCCTAATTCCTTGAGAGCTGCCGAAATGCCAAACTAAATTCTGAACTATAAAAAGACAAACTAAAACACGAGAAAAAATATTAGCACGTGAGCGGAACAAACGAAACCGCCTTTGAATGATAAACAATAATGAATGTCATACTTATGATGAGAAGCATTATTCAAATCACACACACACACACACACACACACACACAAACACACACAAAACAACACACAGTAATATCATATCCAACATAACATTATGGCACTACATAGCCAATATACAAGACACACACACATATAAGGCCAATCGCCCAATCCAACAAGGAACCATAAATCATCGTACATGCATGTGTATGTGTGCGTGTGTGTGTGTGAGCGTAAATGTGCAAACGTGTCTGGGAATACTCATGAAAATAGTTGTATAGCATGTACATTGACTGTCGCTAAAGTTCACATACACAAACACCCACACACACACAAACACCCACACACACAAACACCCACACACATACACACACACGTCGGTACTCAAATGTCAGAGTTGCATCATAAACAAAAGCACTAACAACGTAGCTATCTGGAGACAAACACAAACAACTCCTTGTGAAGGCAATTCCCCACAGGTGGAGAATGGATAAGTTGTAAAGTGGGGAATTAAAGGTCGAACATAATGTCAAATGCGAGTGTTTTTTTTATCAATCCGAGCTTGTCTATTTTCGTTTCTAATCACTTGCTGACATTTAATTTGGTGGAACAAATGAATTTATCAGGGATTTATCAGCGCTGTTGTGTGGAAAATGATGAGTTGGCTCATTAGGAAGTGCGGAACCAGAAAAAAAGGTTATGAACCAGTGGTCTAGTTGGATAACTCCACCAAACTCTTCATCATAAACTCCTCAGCGTGTTCCGAGTGCGAAAGCTACGAGGGTTGGGAGCACGGAACAAAAAACCCAAAGCAATCATCCCCTATAACAGAAAACATCTTATCAATATAGGAAAAGTTTTGCCTGAGCCAGGATTTGAACCCGAGCATCAGATAATCGTCACTAGCCTTCTAACATTGTGCACACACACACACACACATACAGTCAGATATATCATAGCTTGGACATCTGGATCAGAACAAGGCCATAGAAAAACGCACACAATTGCATCGTCCAATCTCGATACAAAACATACACACTGACACACACACATATATTGTAATCAAGGACATGTACCACAATGTGACACAGTAACATACAAAGATGCTCCAATCTTTTAAACTGGCACAGCTAAGTGTGTGTGTGTGTGTGTGTGTGTGTGTGTGTGTGTGTGTGTGTGTGTGTGTGTGTGTGTGTGTGTGTGTGTGTGTGTGTGTGAATTGCAAACATAACCACCTTGAATATGCCGCGACACACGGTGAAATAAACACACACACACACACACAAATATATATATTGCATGTGTGTGTGTGTTTGAATGTGTTTGTGTGTGTGTGTTTGAATGCGAATGTGTGTAGACGAGTGCGATGATTTAATTTATTCTCTTATACATTATTTTGTACTGAAAAGCCTGTATAAGAAGTGCAATAAATATCACTTAGCTTAATTTACACACAGACATACACACATAAAATGACAATAATCCCACACACTGACACCGCCCCTGTGCCGGGCCTAATAACTAGCTATGCCTCTGCGACACCCCCTCTCCTTTTCTACCCATCCCTCCCAATCACCCACCTGAGATAGTGCAGGTCGGATATTTCTTGCATGCAAAGCCAGCAGAATTCGGCACCACAAAAGCCGCACGTCATATGGTTACAAGAGCCGTCGTCCATTTTGGCAATGGCTATTTGACATCGCGGACAATTCTTCACCTCTGACACACAAACATACACACAAACATACACATACATACCAAAGACTACTAAATACGTCGTAGGCCTTGATACATACACACACACACACACACACCTACATACACATATATATTTGTCCTGAGTCGGGGAATGTAGTTTGGTTCTGACTGTTTGTTGAAAATATCATGATTTACTAGCTTGCAATATATACCTGAAACATGAGCAATTGCTGAGTGAATGTATGCAATACATGCAATATTGATGAGATTATCGTGGGCAAATAACCATCGCATGTTATGTACAATAATGTAATTCAATGTTATTTATAAATTATAAGCTGATAATATAAACTAATAAAAAACATCACAGAACTTCAATTAACAATTCAACTGCCTCTCTTTGATAGGCTTCTGTCAATTACTATACGTGTGAAAAAAATTATAAACTATAATTTACACACACACACACACACACACACGTACACATAAAATGAAAGATATATTTCTCCATTGCTGAACAAGTCCCCAGACAAAGGACCAATATGAAGCTAAGACTCATTTACATACATGATGCATACACACACACGGATGTGTATGTGTGTGTGTGTGTGTGTGTGTCCGCCTGCGTGTTTCATCCATGTAATCTCAATGTGTATGTGCATGTATTAGGACAATACATGTGTATCGCACTTTACAGACACACACACACACACACACGGTAGAGATGTTGAAATATTGCTGGGTCCTATGAATGCATATGATTTGTTGTTATCTTTCGCTTTGAAAATGAATAATTGAATTGTCTATGCTTTGGCCAAAAAGAGACGTTTCAAAGCGAACAAAGAATCACACACACACATACCAGCACACACACACACACACACACACATACCCACACATACACATACACCTCAAATACTTTATATTCCGAGAAGTGTGTGCGTTCTCACGCCAAACCTCACATACACATACACACACACACACACTTTGCCACAGTAAAGTATCGTGTGTATGTGTGTGTGTGTGTGTGTGTGTGTGTGCTGAGGTATTTTCAACACACACAAACACACACACATATATACATCCTTGTTTTTTGTTTTAGAATAATAATAACTCAATATTTGCCCAAAAAGACCATTCTAGAAATTTGTTCTCCTGAAGTCATGTGTGTGTGTGTGTTCATGAGTGTGTGTGTGTGTGTTTGTTATTCCTATCACATATTGCTCCCACTGTGTTGATAATTGGTTGTATCCAGCAGCGATTAATTCCGCAGACACACACACACACACACACACACACACACACAATACCATAGTCTGGTAGTTATTTCAATGCGCCACAGTTTCCTCGCGTCTTTTTTATTGTTCAATATTTTTGTGTTGTTGGATATAATTGTGCATGCATGTGTGTGTGTGCTTGTGTGTATGTGTGTGTGTGTGTGTCGAAAACACGCGTATTTACAAGCACGTACTCCAATATATTGATGAATTTGTACAGATGAATGCTTTTCTGATTGATAATTTTTTGTGTGTCTGGTATTCTGTTCCACTCGTTGATGTATCTATCAGCGGAAAACTGCATTTTTGGCCATCTTTTTCAGCTTGTTTCAGCTTCTTTTTCAGCTCTTTTGGATGTTGCAAATTTGAAGATGTTTTTTATTTGGAATTTGTACTTTGCCAGTCAAACAAAAATCGGTATATCCTCTTTCTTCTAGTGTAGTCATCTTCAATTTCTCTAATCTCTCTTGATAACTTACTACTGTACTATAGTCCTTCACTAATTCACTTGCTCATCTCTGTACACGTTCAAATTGCCCAATAAGTGTACGTATGTGTGTGTATGTATGTGTGTGTGTGTATTAGTGTTTCCTTATCGTCACGGTAAACAATCTCGGCTCACCTGAACAACTGGAGCCGCTCGAAGACGCCGAGGCCCGAACACTATCTGCATCATCGCTGACACGATATGATGATGGCAATGATGACGAGGGACCGCCTCCGCCAGGGGCCGCACGGCCAGGTCGTCTGCGCTGATGACGCGATGATGAGGAGGAGGAGGCGGTTGGTCGCGCGGCCCTGGCGCAAGTGACATCGGCGTGCCAGGCCGCCTGACAGTGGTAGCAAAATGTGCCACCACAAACAGTTCGGCCGCACGATAGCCGCGGACAACTAGCACAACCGCTAGCTATCACCACATAACTACACACACAGAGTTTTGAGATGTTACGGCTGCTGTTTTGCGGTTTTCTTGTTGTTCTGCGATGTTCTTCCAGTTTAGCGATGTTCTTGTTGTTAAGCGAAATGATGTTCACATTGTAATATTTCTCATGTCCATTAAGGATGCTCGATGCTCGATGGACATTTGTCATATTTTTATTTATCTCCTTTTGTTATCATTGAATTGATTGTTTGTGTATGACAATAAATACAAATCTAAATCTACACCCACACATACACACACCGACACACATTACGTTACGTTAAGACATTTATATCGCGCTTTTCACCCGAAGGTCTCAAAAGCGCTCACACACACACACACACACACACATACACACACACACACACACACACACACACACATGCATACACTCAAACACAAGAGACATACACATACACAATCACGCGCAGAAACACACACACACACACACACAAAACAGACAATCACATATACGCACAAACACAGACATTCCCGTTTACATACGCAAAAATACACTCACACACACACACACACACACACACACACACACACACATACATATTGAGGAAAAAACACACACACACATACATACAAGTGGTATGATGCAGCCTGCACAAGTCAAATACGAAACGAACTCAATGCGAAAGGAGAGACACACACACACGCACTGTGAAGTGTATGGATGAATATTGAATTAAACGATACATTATTAACGACACAAATTGACAACTACAATAGCGAATTTGTCACCGGATTTTTACTAGTGAATTTGTAATGTTATTTAGCAGCAATCACAGTGTATTTGTGCTAATTTGTGAGTTCAAATATAATATTGCGTATCTTGTCAAAATTCTGACCAGCTAGTGGACAAATAGAACGGTATGTCGTTGTAATAGAACTTTTACAGTAATTGGTATGCCAATATTTGATTTGAAAAAACCATTGTATTAGCTTTCGTTTGGTATCACTTTCAGTGTTATAGCATTAACCTCTGGGAATCTACAATGAAAACAATGACATGATATCCCGAATTTTGCAGCGTTTTTGAAGAACGTCAACAATAAAGCTACATGGCTCTTGAGGCGGGCATAGCCAAGGTCCAAGATCAAAGTAACCGGCATATTTAGTTCATTTAGACCTTGGAGAATGGGAATAATATCAATTTACATAAGTTTGACGAAAAAAGTCAAATTTGAAGAGGTCTAATGTCATATATACATACTGTGTAAGTATGTATATGTAAGTACATATGGATTTGTTCGGTATTTTTACATAATTAATAATAATAATAATAATAAAAACACTGACCCGCAGTCAGGCATGGGACACCAACGAGCATCAGCTTCTGTAGCCAACGCTAGTCGTACCATCATGGCTTCATATCGCTCCATCACTAATGCGTCGTCCACTATACTATATATATCTGCCAGACAGACAGATAGATAGGCTTGTGTTAACTGGTGTTGGCTTGGATAGTGTATGTAATGTCAATTGCCCTACATAACGCTCAAACATACACACACACACACACACATAACTACACACACACCCAAACATTCATGCATATACTGGTATACAGACATACATATTTTCTGCAAACATAATTGTGTACAGTATCGAATAATTAACAATGTTAATATTGACCAATTGATTTTGAATTAATTTTTAGCGAAGCTAAACAAAATCCATACAAGTACCAAGCCTGTGATATAGATAAACACAAACACACACACACACACACACACACACACACACACACACACACACACACACACACACACACACACACACAGCCACAAACACACACACGCACATACCGGTATATATCTACATATATATACAGTAGGGTGACACTTATTTCACGAAGTTTGAATTTCAATGAGTGCGGGTAGAATTATGGTTCAAAAACATTTGCTTCAAAATATTTATGAAAATACTAATTTTATAACTAGCTCAAAGCGAGTTAAAGTTTGATTCTTTTAGGCCAAACAGCCATATTTCCCATATCTTTTACTCCACCAAAACTTTCAATTAAATCTTTGGAATTTTCACGATAACATTGGATTATCATAATGAATAAAAAAAATCTATAAAATCCCATTGTCCCACTGGAGCGTCATATGGTCCCCGTTGAGAAGCAATGTTGCAGAATCACTGTTGTTGCACAGCACTGACTCACCAGATGGATGGAGACGTTGTGGGCACAGAGGACAGCTGACACGAGGTCGCATCTCCAGAATCTCGCCGCGCACATAACGCCGCAAACACTGGCGACAACACGACGCATGTCCACACTGACTCAACCGCACAAACCGGCGATCACCAACACCCACCTCATTATCAGCAGCAGCATCATCGCCGCCGCCGGCTTCGATGTTGGTGTCAGCAACGTCGTTTTCGACAATGTGCTCCATGCATACAACACACTCACGACCAACGCCACTACCACACGGCACGTCCACACTCTAACACACACACACACACGCACACACACAGGTGTTCTTAATCGGGGGTGTAAATCTGGTTCCTAGAGGGTGCGAGGATTCCTGTAAATTAAAAATAATAAATTATATGTATGCATATGTATTATATTTTTGCTGAAAAACGTATTTTTGCTCAATCTTCTTAAAGCAGTTGCATGAATCAATATTGGATAAGACGTTTTGTTATTACGTCGTTTGTAGTTTTTAATTTTCGTATAGCTATCAAGCATTCAGGTGGCTGCAAAAAGTGACTGCTGATTCGAAAGAAGTCAGAAGACTGGAGAAGTTTAAGAAACAATGCCATATGGCTGTACCTCACTGATCTTAACGTCAGACATAAACGTTCTAGCCAGATATTTTGCAACAAGATATGTTTGCCTCTGTGTTGCAGACATGCTAAGATGTATGATGGCTTATTAGTTGCTTGCAATATGAATATCATGTGGTTTCTACTCATCCCAAAATGACAAGCAGGAAAATAATTACGGAACAAAATCCGAAGGTAAAGCGTTAAGACATTTCCATCGCGCCTTTCACTTGAACGTTTCAAAATCGCTCACACTATGACAATACGTACTACTACTCTGCCTTCAGCAACACAACATTACCAACTCATAGGGGTGAATGCCCCCAAAGTTTCCATCAACTCCTCATAACCTCATAAGAGGTTTACTAAAAGTGGTCAAGAAAAATAGTTGTCTTCAGAATTTGTGGATATAAGCATTGTCGCAAAGAGGTTGCATACAAAATTCAGCCCCTCTCAAAATTGCTCTCTGAATCCGCCACTGCCATATTTCGTTTTGTCTTCTACATTAAGCCATATTTAATAATTAGGTTGTATTTATTAGGAACGTTTCTTAGTTATCAACACAATATTAAAAAAATTCTTTTAAATTAATTGATATACGAGCTTGAAAATGTCAAAATTGTAGTACTCAATATAATTATGCGACGTATTGGGTTAATATATTTATATCGCGCCTTTCACCCGAAAATCTCAAAAACACTCACACACGTGCACGCGTACACACTCATTACTTTACATTACATTACATTAACACACACACACACACACACACACACCATTAGAGTACAAAACCTCTGTATATGATCCTCATATGGAAAAATATTGGACCAATTTGATCAAAGTTCAAAGATCGCCAAAGAATTTGATACTCTATAACGAAAAGTTCAAATTTCAACGCAGATTGAAGAGACATTACAATAAACACCACTGAATGAAAGACGAAAAAAGTGGTCAGATTAACAATAAAATTACTACAGGAAACACAAGGACATTAAACAAATCTGTTTTTGTAAGCTACACACAACAGGGGGTAGATAAAATAGACAATAATTTATTGTAAAAAAGGTGTAAAAATCTATCGTCATACATACAATATAAAAAAGAGCGAATAGCAAATTGAGGAAAGTTTACAACACAAGGAAGATGGAACGCATGATTCCAGCATTGATTTCACGATATTACAACTCACTAAATGTACACGCACACCAGCACACAATTTATTTGTGATAGGTGTATGGGTGATGCGTAATTGAGTTACATGGTGTTCATCACCGCTTTTCAATATGCAAAATAGCACCACGCAATTTATTGATTTGTTTATTGATTTGTGCATTGAAGAAGTTTAGGTTTGAGAAACAAACTTAGGCAATATATATATGCATGTATGCATTCATATATGCATACATGGCACTACTGGTTAACTTGCATATATTGCATATAATCAAATAAATGCACATATTGCATTCCTGTTTGTTTGTCATATCGTTATCGTTGTCGTTGATTTGTCATAAACAATTGTTTATGACAAATCCATTACTTACACATACACACACACACACAGACAGACATACAGACATGCCATTGGGCTGTATGTGTGTGAAAAAATATCGTCATAGACCAACGATGAATGCAAGCAACGATGAAGCAAGAATTGACGTGATATTCTGCAGTAACAAAATTCGCAAAAATCCTACCTAAGCTGTGTGTGCGCGCGCGAGTGTGCTTTTTTGTGTGTATGTGTGTACACGTATTTGTGTGTGTTTGCATGTGTGTGCTTTTGTATATGCATGTGTATATAGGTGCGTGTGAGGATGTGTGCATGTGTGTGTGTGTGTGTGTGTGTGTCAGTCAGAAATATACACGTCAACACCCATGCGGTGTATATATCGTAATACAGACACACACACACCAAAGTCCGTCTCCCCTAGAAAATCACTCCAAGGAAGAGCAGAACAGATGCTAACGATACTCCGATTGATGACGGAAAAAAGGCGATGAGAAAGTATGAATGAAATAAAAACACACCCACTAAAATTGATCCAATCGATGTTTCTATATTCAAGCTATATACACCGTGCTTGCAATACACACACACACACACACACACACACAGGATTAACCAAGGCCGTATATTTGCTAGGCTAATCCTAGTTAATGAATTAGCTGGTGCAGATAAAGTTTTAAAAGTTGTAATTGCTGCTTATGTGTTGTGATGTGTTGTGATCAAAACAACGTGACACAAACATGGATGTACCACAACTCTGAAATACTATAGCATTTAATACCACATATGGTTGGCGTCTAAGTGGTGTAGCGGTGAGGTGTTAGTTTCGCAGCCGGAAGGTCGCCGGTTCGAATCTAGCCCTAGATTAAATTATGTTTAACCCATATCACACGTGTGTATATTAGAGAGGCAACAACAATTGGGACAGTGAGCCAAAATTGTGCACAAATCAGGCATTGCGGTCCAAGTCTACATAGATGTAATAATTATCTCTATATGAGTGAGTATTATGCTTTTAAATATAACTGTTTAAACTATACACTAAACTTATTTATTATATATAAACTATATTATATAACTATTTAAATTTAATCATGGTCTGCTCAGAATCCTATTTAGTACAGTATCTAATTACAATATATTTATACTTGACTGACATGCGGGTAATATTAGCATAATGTGTCAGACTACCAGATTACCATGATGACAAATGATGACAGATGTGTTGAATGGCGTTTGCTTACCGTGTGTGGAGCGGACGCACCAGCGCCCAGTGGACATGATGAAGACGAAGATGTAGATGATGATTTACGAGATGAACCGTGTTCAGCTGCTGTAACACTCGCCTGAGTATCTGATGCTACTGGCAATTAAACACACACACACACACGTTTTTAAGCATAGCATTGGCAAAGACAAACTGGATAGAAAAGGTCGGGTAGTTTGGAGTGAGAGAGATCGAAGGGGACACAATAAATGCCTTAGGCAGACCAGAGTGGTTAGGGATATAAAGAAATATAGTTTCCCAAATAGTTGTATCGACGTTTGGAATAGTCTTGAAAAGTATGTAGTGGAATCAAGTAGTATTTGACAATTTAAGCGTAGATTAGACAATAGTGGGTTTGGAGACAGGACAGTCTGAGCCTTGCTCATCTCCTGTACACAACAACTAGTGAGTACAACTAGTGAGTGAGTACACACACACACACACACACAGACACACACACACACATACATAGATAATGTGAGACACACACACAGAAACCAGAAAAATCAACAGATTAATAAGAGAGGTGGTCGTTTTTAGTTGAGAAGTTGCATTGAGATGTATGTGGCTGAATAAACACGCAGGATAAACTGTCCCGTATTTATTTTATCAATGATATTACGACAATTAACTTGTTCCATTTCAATTTCTCTACGCACGCCAGTTCTGAATACACAACACTCATTACACTGAATCAGCACTGCAGGCGTGCTAGACCATATTGCACGCGCTGAATACACGCTGAAAACCACGGCTGATCGTATTGTGTGTCCTCGTGTGAAAGCTGCCATTGGAAACAATATTAACCAAGCGGTGGCGGCAACTTCGGTGTCGGCCACTAGTTGCCCCAGCGAGCAACCGACAACCGCAGTTGCCTCGTGTGAAACTAGCCTAACATGGAGAGTCAAAACATAAGGAAAATGAACAATCTAAACAAAGTGTACAATAGCATATTGATATAATCTCACAACCCCTAGCTCTCTCTCTTACTCACACACTCTTTTTACACACACACACACACACACACACACACACACACACACACACACACACACACACACACACACACACAGAGTGATACACACTTGTAATATGGCTGTTGCACGTAATGATCAGTTGCAATCATGAACAATGACAAATATTTGTCCGATGGCATGTGAAATACGTGCATGCTAAAAAATGTATGCATCGGACACACACACACACAAACACACACACACATACAAACACACACACTGAAACAACTGTGAGAGTCCGTCGACAAGAACAGAGGAGATGTGAGAAAAGCATCCTGATTAACTGCCGTGAAGAAGCAAAATTGTTCTATAGATATGTGAATAATCGACTAAAACACAAAATTGGGATACGAAGCCTCACAACCGACAATGGTGAATATGAAGATGAAGAGACCATATGTGAAATACTAAACTATATTCACCAAGGAACGTGAATTTAAATATGAACATACAATAACTAATGACAATACTCTACAGAGCATTGAAGTTACTAGAAGAGAAGTATTAGGTCTGCTAAACGAACTCGATGGCAGGAAATCTATCGGACCTGACGGAATATCCGGAAAGATTTTAAAAGACTGCAAATAGCAGCTATTGGAGCCAATTTTCAACATATTGAAAACATCATTACACATTGGAAGAGTACCCAGGGAGTGGAAGACTGTATGGATCACACCAATATATAAATATGGTGCGAGAAATGAGCCTGGAAATGATAGACCTGTCTCACTGACTTGTGTGCTGTGTAAACTGTACGAACGAATTATCAGTAACATATGGGTCGAGTATTTCGAGGGACATAACATGCTGTTAGAGAGGCAATACGGATTTAGACAGAAAAAGTCGTGTCAAACAAATTTGTGGAACTACTATTCAAAAGTAATTGATATAATACAGGAACGAGAAGGGTGGACTGTGTCTACCTGGATATGAAAAAGGCCTTTGACAAGGTACCGTTGCAGAGATTACTATGGAAGCTAAAATTTGTGGGTGGCATAGAAGGAAACATTCATGAATGGATGAGCGATTACTTAACGGATATAAAAATGTCGACTAGTGTCAGAGGAGCTCAATCATGTTGAAGGAATGTGACCAGCGGAGTGCCTCAGGGCTCAGTACTTGCTCCTACAATGTTCCTAGTGTTCGTCAACGACATTTTTGAGGGAGTCGAGTCATACATGAGTTTATTTGCAGACGATGCTAAACTTGTGAGACCGGTGAGAACAATTGATGACTGCATAAAGCAACAGCAAGACCTAGAAAAGATTCACATATGGGCAAACAAATGGAATATGGAGTTTAACAAAACAAAGTGTCATGTGTTGAAAATAGGAAAAAGCATATATAGGCCCGATTTTCAATATCTGATAGGCAATGATTCAATATCGGAGGTTGATGAGGAGAAGGAGCTAGGTGTAGTGGTGCAAAATACATTGTCGACGGAGAAACACATAGGAAAAATTGTGAGTGCGGCATACAGGACCATAGCACAGATAAGACACGTTTTTAACTATTTGGATCTAGAAACCCTCCAAAAAATAATAGTGTCAATAATAAGAGCCAAATTGAAATACGCTAAAATTGTTTGGTCACCACATATGAAAAAAGAAGTTTGCAAAATTGGAGAGCGTTCAGAGGATAGCAACTAAGTTAATACCAGAGCTAAAGAATTTGACATATGGAGAAAGATTGGAAAAATTGGGACTGTTTACATTGGAAAAAAGGCGAGAACGAGGGGACCTGATAGCAGTATTCAAGTAGATGTCGGAAACGGATGAGACGGAACAGTTTTTCTCGAGTTATGCACAATCCAGTGGAAGAAGAGGACACAAGAGAAAACTGAAAAAACGAGGTGCCGCAGTAATTTGAAAAACTAGTTTTCTAGTATATAGATGCGTGGATAAATATAATTAATTAAGGGAAGAAGTGGTCAATAGTGAAATGGTTAGCACATTTAAGACAAAGCTGGACCGAATTGTGGATATAGAGACGGGATAGTCCGAGCCTAAAAAGCTCTTCTACCGTATCAACAAACCGGTGAATACACACACATAGGAGGCATGTGTGAACGGGCAAACGCACGAGCCGATGTCCCCATGTGTAAGCGGCCTACCCACAATACATGACGTTACCTTATATAAGTGATTCTTAACCTTGAATCACTTATATATGTTATGTTATGTTAACAGTGTTGACACCGATTTAAAACAGCTTCCAGTTCCTTCAAGAAGATTCCTTCTTTAGTTTAGCACAGCAATACACGCTCCCCATAGGAACCAGGCTCGAGCCCTTGGGGATGTGAGTACCCCAAGTTAGGAGCCCCTGTCGTAAACTCAGCAGTGAATCAATGAGTGAGTGTGAGTGAATGAGTGAGTAAATGAGTGAGTAAATGAGTGAGTGAATGAATGAGTGTGAGTAAATGAGTGAGTAAATGAGTGATTGAATGAGTGAGCGAATGAGTGAGTAAATGAGTGAGTAAATGAGTGAATAAATGAGTGAGTAAATGAGTGAGTAAATGAGTGAGTAAATGAGTGATTGAATGAGTGAGTAAATGAGTGAATAAATGAGTGAATAAATGAATGAGTAAATGAATGAGTAAATGAGTGAGTGAGTGCGTATGGTGCTGAGCTCACCGTTGTTGGGTTTCTGTGAGTCAACGCTATTACGACAGTGCAGTCGCAAAACTCGTCGCAACGAAAACCGAGCCAACATATCAACTCGACCATTAGCTCCCCCACTACCGCCGCCACTGACACGACGATTTCTCATAGTCGCTAACACACACACACACACACACACACACACACAGAAAATACAAACATAGCTTGTGTGTTACATGAAACGTGCATATATTCGCCACAGTATAGTTAACACTTGAATCCTAACCATAACATTTCGAGTGTTAAAGGTTACAGGCCTAAGTGACAGCTGCTACACGGGAAGAAGCCGAAGCTTATGAACACACACAGGTGTGTTCCGTGCAGCTCGCTGCCACCGCAGAACCAACACTCTCCACGCTATGGCGCCACAAGGACGGAAGACGTATTAGAGAGGACCACCTCCCCAGAATGCATGACACAACACATGACTGATATCTGGTACCATCATTTACTGCTGGGTGGACAGGGACTGTTGGATTATAGAATGCGCCCAATGAAATTCTCCTCCGCTGGGTTTCGAACCACGGACCTCCCGCTTATGATGCGGGTGTGCTACCACTACACCATGGAGTCCAACAAAAACCAAGCATCGCGACCCAAGCCTATATACATATACGAACTATTGTATACGTAATTATTAGGTTTTTAATTATGATCCGCTTCGATCAAATAATGCTTATAATTTAATAATGGTCAGCTGAGAACTGTCGGTAATTCATCAACCTGCCTTTCACGAATTGCAACAATTATGCAAAGCATGGAAGTGTTCTTCATGCATGCTTTCCGTGCAAACAACTGCGTGCACCCAAAAGTGACCACACACACAGACAGATATATATATATATATATATATATATATATATATATATATATATATATACTAAGCACAGTCAGATAAACATATCTTGTTTATAATTAACATACATCTTTTGATTGCCCTGTACTATGTATATAAGTAATCCGGTATGCGGCTTTAAGTCAGACGTTTTGCTTGCGCATATTGTTTGTTATATTTCTGTGCAAAGCACAACCTTGTTGCAATGGTGTTGCACACACACACACGCACACACACACGTACGTCAGCTTGTGCATGATTGCAATAGCAAGTATAAACAGCGGAATGGAAACATCCAGGAAAACTGTGATACAAGCAGATCATTATATATCGGAAATCACAAAACAAAATGGGGCGTTTTAACATTGAAATTCAACTATATTAAACTATATTCGTCATTCAATACAATTGCAAACCTAGGTTGACGATTGCAAATTTGCAAATACGAATTGCTAGCAATTAATAACAAGATCGAAGTACATTTAGCATTTCAGCTGTCATTTTAAATCTTCAAGCGGTTTTGAAACACATCTGTGGCGCAGTACTAACAGATGAACAATGACAATATCGATGCTGCTGAATAGAAAACACAATGCCAATTATCTGAAATACAAAAAACTCTGGCCTGAGCATCTGAGTAGAGCTGAAAATGCTGGACATTAAATATTTCTTACCATTCTAGATGAAACTTTGTTGTCCTGAAGAAATCTTGTTTGTCTTACCGTAATTAAGTATTTGTTTACCAAAATGAGGTTCGCATGTTTTTCAATGTGCCATTACATGTTCTATCATATGGTATTCAACTCGTTTCTTTCATTATATAATTTCCCTTAATTATGGTTCAAGATCGAGGACTGAATCAGTGTGCCCCAGTCATTTACAATAATATGTAGTCAGCGTTCGAGTGTAGCTCTTCATGTTTCGCCAAGCCCCATCAAATTTTCCCTTAGCCCACCATTGGAAAAATCCTGGCGCCGCGACTGACTATAACTCGAAAATACAAAGCTCAACAAAAACAAAATTGTTTCGACAATGACTCAACAAATAATACGGTGTTTAGCAAAATATTAACATATAAGTGCAGTCTATATGCCCAAACTGTCAGTAGAATGATTATTTCCTGGAAACTTTGAGCCATGATTGAAAAGTTTCGATGTCCCATTGACGCAAGTTTAATTGACACTGAACACACACTCAAGCAAATAAGAGATTTACGCAAAGTTAAGTTACAAGGTATCATATGTACACTGGAAGACACTAGTTAATTTAACTGCCCTATCAGCATTATCGAAATCATCGCGCTTGCAGCACATATTTGTACCTGCTACATATCAACTTCCCGGCATATTTTCACACTGCTGTAATGGACAGAAAATCACGAGAAGAAAGCACTAGAAACAATACGAAAATGCCTTATAATGCATAAGCTTTACTAAGAGCCCGTACAGTACTATTCTGAAACGTCAGTGTTATGAACTTGTTTTGAGCTTGGTACCATTGATGAGCCTTCAACGAATTAGAAGACGTGTGATGAAGACAGCCAGTTAACACCACACACTGAAGAGCTGAAACACTGGAGAGACTGAAGGCACAGCGGTAACACAAGCAACCATGAAATTACGAGTCAACCTAGCATAACACTCACGGGAGCACCCAGCGGAACTGCATACAAATATGACGCGGGCGGCATTAATATAACAGTGATACCAGGGATTGATCTGGGAATTTTTGGAATTCACTGCATTTCTCTATTTCACTGCATTTTACTACTTTCTGCAGCACATTTTTATCTATCCATAATTGGGATAATATCGTACTTGATTAGTTTACAAAAATATGCATTCATATATGATGTTGATATTTTTTTGTCGCCTCCTCATTTTTCAGTGGGACACGCCAGAAAAACAGTACATCGAACACTGTCGAGTGAAAAATTAGGAAAAATTAAGAGTTATATTCCACCTAATCAACAAAACTGAGTTTGTATCGTCGAGTCAACTGCAAACGGGATTGCCATGACTAAATATAAATTTCGGTTTCATAGGCAAACTACGTTTCAAATGTCTGCGCTTGGAATTTTAAATTATTTTATCCGAATAATATTCGCTCAAAATTGCTTTCCGAATATTTTTAGAATTTTGCATCTCGAATAGTTGCATTTCTCGTTGGCAGCTCTCAATGCAAAGTTTGGTAACTCACACGTGGTTGTGCGCACAGTGTTTGGTAGTTTTTTAGTGCTGTCCTATTTTTGGTGCTAGTTTTGATTATGAGGTACGCCACTTGGTTTATTTAAATAGTTTGTGAGATATTCTCCCTTTGGTTAGTGCTGTGTATGACTTTTGTGGTAGATTTGAGTGACTTTATTGGTTTGACTCGGTCAATTCTCGGGTGTTGCTTGGTTATCACTAAATCAGATTAAGAATACCAGGTGAAGGTCACGAATACTGTCCAGTATTTCATAAAAATGAAAACTAAGGTCAAATCTAACAAGGTGAGTTCTGGTCGTGAAAAAGTTCCTAGCAAAGTGGGTGCCGAGTTGTCTGTGAATGGGCGAATGGGTGTTAAGTCGAACGAGCTGAGTGATATAAGTAATTTGAATGTGCCGAAAAAGACGAATGGCGGCTTCTGTAATGGCAGTAAGCGATCGGTGGCCAACCAACGAGCTAATGTTCCGAACAAGAAAGCAGCCAAATCGAGCAGTTCTGATGATGATTCTAGCGACGATGATAATCATGCTCCCGTCGCTCCCTCTAGAACTGCTATGAAACAAGTGGGTAATAATGCGCCTCTGCAAAAAGCTGAAATGAGTAGCTCCGAGGAATCCAGCGATGATGACGAGCCTAAGAAAATTCAAGCGAATCGAGCTGTTGCACCACCTCTTTCTCGCAAAAAGGACGCACATTCGAGCAGCTCAGAAGATTCCAGTGAGGACGATGAACCTCAGAAGTGCGTTCCTACATCGAAAGCTACTGTTAATGGTAACGGCGGCAATGAGTCAAGTAGCTCGGATGATTCCAGCGACGATGAATCGGTTCAAACTAATGCGAAGCCAAGCGTAAACTCATTGCAAAACGGAAAACGCCCCCAGTCGAATGTTGTCTCCAAATCGAATGTTGTTGCGAAGTCACAAGCTTCGTCTGCAAGTGCGAAATATGAGGACTCAAGCAGCTCTAGCGACTCAAGTGATAACGATTCAACAGCTCGAGCTGTGACGAAAAATACAGCTCAACAGTCTATGCCCAGTAAGGCTAATACAAAGCCCAATACTACTCAAGGTTTTTCTGTACGTGGGAAAAATGATGCGCAGTCTAGTAGTGACGACGATTCGTCTGATGAAGAACAGGTGACGTGCAAGTTAAAGACTCCAGTTGTTCAGCATAAACAAGGTGATTCAAGTAGCTCCGATGAGTCCAGTGAAGAAGAGACATCTAAAAAGCCTACGAAATCAACCGTACAACAGCCAACGGTGGTCCAGAAAACAGCCCAGTTGAACACTGCCGCTGGTTTGTCGGCGAAGAGAGCCAATGTTAAGCAAAAAGGCACTGCCGTCAATCAGAAGAAAACAAACGATTCTAGCAGTTCTGACGAGTCCAGTGAAAACGATGCTGTTGTTAAGCCACCCACACTTAACAGGAAGCAAACGGCTGAGACTCGTTCAAGCAGCTCCGAAGAGTCCAGTGATGAGGAACCGCCCAAGGTCGGTGTGAAACTCATGCCTAAAAACATGAAACATGAACACAACCCTAAAAACAGCTGTGTGACTAAAACAAAGGTTGCTGTCAAAACTCAGAAGGGTGGAGACGGTTCTAGTTCCTCTGATGACTCCAGCAGTGAGGATGAAACATCTAAGGTGGCCGTGAACACCACACGGACTCCTGTTTCGTTGCCGAAAAACAAGGACGAGTCGAGCGATTCTGATGAATCCACTGATGACGGTGCTCCGCAAAAGTGTGTAGCTAAGTCACAGGGATCAGCTGTCATGAAATCAAAACACAAGGAATCGAGCAGTTCGGATGATTCAAGCGATGAGGAGGCGGTATCTAAATCTGTTTCGGTCAAGCCCAAATGTCAACAGTCTGTGGTTCAAAAGACAAAAGCGAATGCAAGTAGTTCGAGTGAGGAAGAGTCAAGTGATGATGATGACGCACAAAAAAGATCAGTTCAAGCACCTAGCTCTTCAACGAATGTCTCTAAGAAAGATCAATCGAGCAGCTCTGATGATTCAAGTGAACAGGAGGAAACACATAAAATTGCTCCTACTCAATCCAAGGTTCGAGGATCGGTGGCTCAGAAGACCAAGGCAAATGCGGAAAGTTCCAGTGAGGAAGAATCCAGTGATGACAATGAGCCACAAAGCGGCCTCGTCAAAGTCAAACCTCAGGTATCTTCCGTGATTAACTCAAAGAGGGAATCGAGTAGCTCAGATGACTCGAGCGATGGGGAAACGTCCAAAAATGTGTCATCAAAACCTAAGATTCAACAATCTAAAGCTCAGAAAACTAAGCCGAATTCAAAAAGCTCCAGCGAGGAAGACTCCAGTGATGAAGATGAATTACAGACAAAGATTTCATCTGTTTCGCCGCGTACTCTGTTGAACCGAAACAGCAAAACGGCATCAAACAGCTCTGATGAATCTAGTGAAGATGAAGCTGTAGGCGCAGTCTCGATTCCGACTCCGTCTGTCGTTAATGGTTCTGCAAAGGCCGGGCCGGAATCCAGCAGTACCGACGATTCGAGTGAAGATGACGTGCCTCCGGTGAAAACCAAATCGGCCGGCGTCAAGGTACCGCCGACAAAAGCTGCCGAGTCTAGTAGCTCTGACGAGTCCAGTGATGACAATCTTCCCGCCAATAACGCGTCGGTCAAGCCAAAGGCACTACCGGCAAAACAACAGACAGGAGCCGAATCGAGCAGCTCTGAAGAGTCGAGTGACGACGAGACATCGCACAATAAAGTGCCCGTCAAGCCGCAAGCTTCAGTTGTGTCCAAGACCAAGAAGAAAGACTCGTCGAGTAGCTCGGACGATACGAGCGATGAAGATGAATCGGGCAATGCTGTCGCGAACTCACTCAACCATTCAGCTGTGGCCAACAAGGTAAAAGCTCTTCCAAAAAAGCCGGCTGTTGTTGCTAAAGCATTGACTCCTATGACAAACAAGAAAGGTGCTGACTCTAGTAGTTCAGACGAATCTAGCGAAGAAGAGCAAGATAATGTGAATGTTTCAAAGTCAAACGCTCAGAAAGCAAAGCTTCAAACGCCGAAAAAGGATATGACTACAAAATCTCAAGCTTCTGCTCTAACTGGAAAATCTGCAGTCGGTTCAAGCAGTTCAGACGATTCCAGTGATAGTGATGATGCGAGTACAGTTCTTTCAAAATCTACCATTCAGTCGGCTCATACCCAAAAACAGTCTCAAACACCAAATAATCTATATCCTGTGAAATCGCAAACCTCTTCGACAATCAAGAATCCTGCGGCCGAATCGAGCAGTTCGGACGACTCCAGTGACGAAGAAATGAGCGCGGTTGCCTCGAAGTCCAACACTACGCCGTCTCATGCTCAGAAAGGAAAATCCCAGACACTAAACAAGGCTGCCACCACGAGAGCCCAAATTCCCGTAGCGGATAAGAGATCTGCTGTAGATTCGAGCAGTTCAGAAGATTCCAGTGACGACGAGGCAACCAGCACAATTGCCATGAAGGTAAGTACTCAACCGCCTCATGCTCAAAAGAGTAATCTTCAGCGTCCGAAAATTGCTCCTGCGAAATTTCGAACTCCTGTGTCAAGTAACAAGTTCTCAGATGATACAAGCAGTTCAGATGACTCCAGCGAAGAAGAGCAAGCAAATTCATCTGCTTCTAAGTCAACCATGAAAGGAAAACCTCAGCCTTGCAAAAGTGCCGTTGCCGCGAAATCGCAGGCTCCTTTGGCGGGTAAGAAGCCTGCGGCAGACTCGAGCAGCTCAGATGATTCCAGTGACGAGGAAGAAACTGACACACTTGCCAAAAAATCAACTACTCAGTCACATCATGTCCAAAAGGGAAAACCTCAGAGTTCGGGGCTTGTTCCTACGAAACCTCTGACAAGTAAGAGGTTTGCAGCCAATTCCACTAGTTCAGATGATTCTAGTGACGACGAAGCAACGAACACAGTTGCCCTAAAATCGTCCACTCAGTCGCCTCAGACACAAAAGAAGAAATTTCAAACGCCAAACACGATCACTTCCGTGAACTCACAAAATAATGTGTCAATTAAGAAGTCTGAAGCTGACTCAAGCAGTTCAGAGGAATCCAGTGAAGAAGAAGGTAATACAGCTGCTTCCAAGTCAACAACTTCATCTCTTGCTGTGAAAGGAAAACCTCAGACGCCGAAAAATGTTGTTGCCGTGAAAGCACAAACTCCCACAGCGGTGAAGACACCCGCTGCAGATTCTAGCAGCTCAGAGGAATCCAGTGAAGAAGAAGGTAATACAGATGCTTCCAAGTCAACAACTCCATCTCTTGCTGTGAAAGGAAAACCTCAGACACCGAAAAATGCTGTTGCCGCGAAAGCACAAACTCCTGCGGTGGTGAAGACGCCTGTGGCAGATTCTAGCAGCTCAGAGGAATCCAGTGAAGAAGAAAGTGATACAGCTGCTTCCAAGTCAACAACTCCATCTCTTGCTGTGAAAGGAAAACCTCAGACGCCTAAAAATGCTGTTGCCGTGAAAGCACAAACTCCCACAGCGGTTAAGACACCCGCTGCAGATTCTAGCAGCTCAGATGAATCCAGCGAAGAAGATGAAGCAAATATAGCCACTTCCAAGTCAACAACTCCATCTCTTGCTGTGAAAGGAAAACCTCAGACGCCGAAAAATGCTGTTGCCGTGAAAGCACAAACTCCCACAGCGGTGAAGACACCCGCTGCAGATTCTAGCAGCTCAGAGGAATCCAGTGAAGAAGAAGGTAATACAGCTGCTTCCAAGTTAACAACTCCATCTCTTGCTGTGAAAGGAAAACCTCAGACGCCGAAAAATGCTGTTGCCGTGAAAGCACAAACTCCCTCAGCGGTTAAGACACCCGCTGCAGATTCTAGCAGCTCAGAGGAATCCAGTGAAGAAGAAGGTAATACAGCTGCTTCCAAGTCAACAACTCCATCTCTTGCTGTGAAAGGAAAACCTCAGACGCCTAAAAATGCTGTTGCCGTGAAAGCACAAACTCCCACAGCGGTTAAGACACCCGCTGCAGATTCTAGCAGCTCAGAGGAATCCAGCGAAGAAGATGAAGCAAATATAGCCACTTCTAAGTCCACGACTCCATCTCTTGCTATGAAGGGAAAACTTCAGACGCCGAAAAATGCTGTTGTCAAGAAACCACAGACTTCCGCGGCGAATAAAATGCCTGCGGCGAATTCCAGCACCTCAGACGACTCCAGTGACGACGAAGAGACCGGTGCAGCCACTTCACAATTATCCGCTCGGTCGTCTCATACTCAGACAAACAAAAACAACACATGTCGGACGCCCAATAAGACTGCTTCTACCAAATCTCCGACGAAGACTGCGGCGCTGGCAAGTACAAAAGCGGCGGCTGCATCGAGCAGTTCGGATGACTCCAGTGATGACGCAGAGGAAACACACCGGCCTGGCTCGGTGACCAGACCGTCCAGCGTCGCGGCAAAATCGCAACCTGTCGCTGCCGGAGCGGCGAATAACAACGCCTCTACGAGCAGCTCCGAAGACTCGAGCAGCGACGACGAGCCGACGCATCGGAGCCGTGCCGCTCCCGCGTCGAAAAAACCCTCCGCCACTGCCGCCGTCGCCAAGTCTTCGGCTTCTGCGCGTGCTGCAGCCAAACGTCAGCCTTCTGACAGTTCCGGCAGCTCGAGCGAAGATGGTGGCGGTGGCGGTGGCAACGTCGCGGCGAATGGCAAGCATCGTGCGGCGAACCCGGCGTCGGCGGCTCGCAAAGAAGCCGAAACAACTAGCGATTCCGAGACTAGTGACGACGACAACAACGCAGCGACGGTGACGACTCGAAAGACCAATCTGACTCAGCAATCAAGCCCGGCAGTCAACGGTCAACGATCTTCGCAGGCCGGCGACGCGTCGGCGCGGCGGTTGAACGGACAGGCGGCGGAAACTGATCCGGCGCCGGTCGGCAAACGATCTCGCCGTACGTCGGACAGCAGCAGTGAGGACAGCAATAGTGACGGAGACGGCGCAGAGAACCACGGCACTCCGGCCGCAAAGACAGCGGCGGAGGTGTCCTCCAAGCGTCGTCGCGTGCAGCAACAGACTCCGCCGCAGGCTGTCTCTTCTGGCACCGGCAAGAAGCGGGCTCGAGATAACAACGGCAGCAGCAGCGCCAGTTGCATTGGTGGCGATGGGGCGTGCGTCAGTCCGGTGCCGCTCAAGAAGTGCCGGCGCAGTGACGCTGCAACGCCGCTGCAACGTACGCCAAAATCGGCGACTCCCAGTGCGGCAGCAGCGCTTGACACGCCGGTGTCGTCAGATTGTGCCAAGAAATCGGGCAAGAAGAAGAAGACCAAGCTGGGTGCTGTGGACACTTCAACGCCTGTCTCAGCTGCTGGTCGAGGTGAGTCTTCCATCTGGCACTCTGGAGTCTTTTTCTTGGCTAGGTCCCACAATTTTGTACAATTTTGTACAAATCAAGCGTCGCCACCCAGGCCTACATATATGTTGTTGGCTTTAAGTTGGCTTTATATGTTGGCTTTATATGTAATGGTTGTGCTTTTTATAATAATTCAATTTAATAATGGTCTGTTTGGAATTCGAAGACCAGTCATCATGTATTTGATCAAAGCAAACCATCATGTTGTCTTTTCAGGTAGGAATACTGTTTTTTTTCATTTTTGTTATATGCTCGTATTTGTGTGTTTTTGTGTCATTGTTTTGTTTGCAGGCTCAAATAACGGTGTTGATTTTTCTCCCATTCCAAATCCGAAAAAGGTGAGTGTGTTTGTTTATATACATGTGTCGTGCATGTTTGCGTATGTAGAATTGTACCAACAATATACCACTTGAATATCACACGTGCCATTTTCACATATATATATATATATATATGTAGGTATTTTTTAGATTTTATTAAATTTCTTGGAATATTTATGTTTTATAAGTTGAATTTCAATATTGGTTAGAACTTTTTCCGCTCACCTTTCGTAATCTGATTTTTACATCATATATTTCAGTATAATGTTTGGAACATTCTGGGTTTCTTGTAGCGTCTTCAACTGAAAACTATGTCGTATGTTCAAATATTTGTTCATCGTTAGTATAGAAATTAATGGGACATTTCATATTTTAATAATCATTGGGTGAAGTTAGATCAAGTTATGTTGTACCAGGGACTAATTTTTGGCATTTAGCGCTAGTGTTTAACAAGGCGTTTCTCCCCGTGTTGTTTAATTGATATCAAACTTACAATGTCTTGTTTGATGTGCGTTGTTACCATGACAACGCCGGGAACGCGCCAATCTGACGTCATTTCACATAATCAAAAGTGCACTGGGAAATATTTACAAGTTAAAATATATATAAATTGAAATTTATTATGTATATTATTTTTAATATATGTTAACATTACTATTATATATTATATAAGTTTAAATATATATAAATAAGGTTAATAGTTTGTTAAATATGTTGATATATGCTTAGCACACATTGAATAAATTTAACTATATATGGTGGAAATGCTAGTTTAATGCTTAAACTAGGAAAATGAATCAGATCAAGCGAAATGAATTTCTTTTTGTTTTCGTTCATGTATTGCAATTATTAATCATTTGTATTGTTTATAGCAATTCGGGGTCATTTATTTTCTCCATAGTAAACCTGATTTCACCGATTGTATAATAAAATATACCACACTCCAAAAGACCCAACGCGTTTTTGAACGAATTCCAGTTGCACAATTTTGTCGGTACCCGGTGAGCTTATTTTCGGCTAGCTTTGCATAAAGCAATCATGCATACTTTCGTAATGTAAATAGCTTTGTGTGAAAACAGCAACACACACACACACACACACGGACTTACAATCCAACATACATACGGACACACACACACACACACACTCCGAATATGGTAGCGTTTATCAATTTGCCATGTGTGCTTATTTAGTTCAGCACTCCGGTGACCAATACTGGTCTGAAGAGCGCCATTAACGTCGGCGGCGGCGGCGTGGCTAATGATGATGACGGTGGTAATTTGTCCATCAAGGAACAACGTTCTCGTAGCGAGCCGTTTCGGCGCGTCCGCTCCGAACATATGCACGTCGACAACAATGTGGCCAACAACTCTTTCATGGCCAAGGTGTGTGTCAGTGTGTTTGTTTGTGTATCACTGTGTCAGTGTGTTTGTTTGTGTGTGTGTGTGTGTATCTCTGTGTCAGTGTGTGTGTGTATATATATATGTGTGTGTGTGTGTGTGTATCACTGTGTCAGTGTGTTTGTTTGTGTATCACTGTGTCAGTGTGTTTGTTTGTGTATCACTGTGTCAGTGTGTTTGTTTGTGTATCACTGTGTCAGTGTGTTTGTTTGTGTGTGTGTGTCTATGTCAGAGTACATGTGTGTATCTTTGTGTCAGTGTGTTTGTTTGTGTGTGTGTGTTTGTTTGTTTGTGTCTATGTCAGTGTGCATGTGTGTATCTTTGTGTCAGTGTGTTTGTGTGTGTGTGTGTATCTTTGTGTCAGTGTGTTTGTTTGTGTGTGTCTATGTCAGTGTGCATGTGTGTATCTTTGTGTCAGTGTGTTTGTTTGTGTGTGTGTGTATCTTTGTGTCAGTGTGTTCGTTTGTGTCTATGTCAGTGTAAACGTGTGTATCTGTGTGTCAGTGTGTTTGTTTGTGTGTGTGTGTGTGTGTGTATCTTTGTGTCAGTGTGTTTGTTTGTGTGTGTGTACGTGTGTCTATGTCAGTGTACATGTGTGTATCTTTGTTTCGGTGTGGGTCAGTGTGTGTACGTGTTAGTGTGTTTCTGTCTGTGTGTGTATGTGTGTATTTGTATGTGTATGTCAGTTTATGTGTGAGTATGTGTGTCTGTGTCTAGTGCCTGTCTGTCTGTGGGTGTGTGTGTGGGTGTCTCTGTCTGTATGTTTGTGTGTTGAGTCAGTTGAGTTCAAAACAATAGATTGCCAAACACTTCTATATAACAATTGAAGGCTAAATAACACATTTCTCCGGTTACAGCTCGTCTGACTATATCTTTCAGACGGGTACAGTTTGACAATAATTAAGTGTGTGTCAGTGTCTGTGTGTGTGCATAATTTTGACAATTTTCACTCATTCAACAATTGTTTTACATCAAAATCGTTTACAAAGCAATAACTTAAGGAGTTTTCAATGTGTGTGTGTGTGTGTGTGTTTATACACTTGTGTATACGTGTGTGTGTCTGTGTGTAAAGTCTGGTGCGAGTGGCTCTTGGGGCGAGCGCGCTTATCATGATCTGATTCACACGCGCGGCAAAGGATTTCGTCATGAGAAGACGAAAAAGAAACGCGGCAGCTACTGCGGTGGCAAAATCGACACCAGCGTGCATTCGATTAAATTCAACTACTGATCACACCAATCAGACGTAATAAAGAGGGATGCGAGCTGGGGTAAATAGGAGGGGGAGATTGAGAGTGTGTGCGCTAATGTTTTGAGTTTGCATAGTGGTTTCGATATTGTTAGATATATATGCGTTTAATTTCGATGATTTTGTGTTGTAAATATGCCTAGAACATGCGGTTATGGGCTTGTGGTGTGTCATCTATGTGCTTGCCGCGTGTTTTTATTATATTTTTGTTTGTCCTACATTTGGCTTGCATTCACTTGGCGTCAAAGATATCTAGAGTTGTATGGATCTGTGTCAAACTGACTTTGTGCTGTAAACTGCCGAATTAGCTTGGGTGTGTATTAGAAAGTATTGGGCTTTTTCCGTTTGCTCAGATAAGGGGTTAGTTGGTGTCAGTGATGTCCTGTGTTTGCTGGTCTATATCCTTTTGTAAAATATACTGCTTTTGTCGTTTTGTGTTGTGTTATTGTTTTCTATAATGTGGATATGTTGGCGAGGGTTGTTTCTGTTGAACATTAATCTCATTAGTCATTTTCATGCCAAATGGGTTGGACTGTTTAGTTTAGACTGAAAGAAATTGTTTAATGGTATGAAACCACAACCGTCAACCGAGGTGGGATGACTTTGGCGAAGAGTCCGTAATGATATTTTCTTACTGCGTGAAGATGATGCGATTCGAAATTAAGGTAAACTTTAAGAATAATGGAATTAACTAGTTTTTTTATCAGTGCGTTAAATGGAAAATATATTTACCCTAACTTGTGTAGGCTGAAACGGAAAATGTATGACATACTTGGCGAACTGCGCTATAGAGCAATGTTGCGGGTGCGAATGTTTGATGTTGCTTGTACTTTTGTCTGCTAATGTGCATCTGTAGAATATATATTTGTGCGTATCTTCAAATATCTCTCTTCTATCTCCATGTAGATTGAATCTACATCTAAGCGTTCTTGGTCTAAACACCATTAGTGCTGTTATTTTATAAGAAAGTTTTAGTGTAATTTCCATAAGCAAAGCTCAGTATAGTGAGTGCCTTCCGTACCTTCATTTGTTTAATGAAATGTATGTTATCTATCTAGTATAACTGACTTCTTTCTGCCTGTTTATGAGCTGAATTTAGACCGTTTTCTGTGCTGCAGAAGTAGTGTGAACTGAATTTGAAGACAGCAAAAGTGTATTGGCGTATTGTGTCGTCTCTGTTGAGCATGACCAACTTGAATTCTTCTAATATGTTCGAGGAGCTCGTGCATCGCTCCTACGGACTGTCTTCAAACGCCAATCTGTATCGCTCGTTGAAGTGTAAGTAGCCAACTCAGCTGCCTAGTAGCTCAGTGACTCACACGCTAAACTCCCGTGTGTCAGAGGTTCGCGGTTCGAATCCCGGCCCGGCTTCGTCCACCAACACTATATTACTTGAATTATGGTGCTACTCATTTCAATTCTGTTTTATTTGTAAACTTTTGCCTTATGTTGTGTTTAAACATTCACATTTAATCGTGTTTGATATTGTCTACATTTGTTCATGACGAAATTTCTGTATGTATGTGTGTGTGTGTGTGTGTCAGCATGCGGCGGATTCGTATCGCGCATGAAAATGCTGCGCAGTTTGCCGGTACATTCGGGTTGTGTGAACACAGTGTGTTGGACCAGTGATGGCAGCAGACTGCTGTCAGGATCCGATGATCGCATGCTCAAAGTGACGCACGCCCTCAGCGGCAAGGTTTGCTCACTATACGCACAGCCGTAGCAACCGCCCCCCTCACTCCCCATCCGGGGAGGGGGCAAGTGTTGAGGGACCCCCTTCACCTCACGCATGCTATTTAAATTTATCGTAAAGTGGCGCATAAAAGCTCACAGCTTAATAGAAACCGGGAAGTTGCTCGTAACTGCATTTTGCCAAAGTCGGACCTCTATTATAATGATGCTGTTTTATAATGGACTTATGAATATTTCCTTTATCATTGCTTATCACGCAAGAAATGTGCTTCCTTCGATAAATGTGTGTGTGTTTGTGTGTGTGCGGCTGTGTAGGTGCTAAGCGAGCGAACAACGGCTCATCAGTCGAACATTTTCGCCGCTAAATTTCTACCCAACTGCGGCTCATCACAAGTGGTATCGTGCGCCGGAGATGGCTCCGTTCAGTACACAGGTGATTTTTCACACTAATCAACTTGATTACGAGATTAATCAACGGGAAAAGTAGACCGTATGCATGGCGCTGCACCGAATAATTGACGAGTAAAAAAGTCTCACAGATTATTACTGCTGGTGCTTTGTTAGATTATTACTCTTGTGCTGTATCTGTGTTGTGTGTTCATCTTCTCATTTCCATTTATTCGTATCTTCTTCTTTTTATCCCCATCTCTTCATGTATTTCTCTTCTTATCCCCGTCTATTCGTGTCTTTCTCTTCTTATCCCCGTTTCTTCATGTATTTCTCTTCTCTTCATGTATCTCTTCATGCCTTTCTCTCATCCCAATCTCTTCATGCCTTTCTTTTGTCCTCAACTCTTCATATATCCTCAACTCTTTTTATCCACATCTCTTCATCTGATTCTCTTCTTATCCCTATATATTCATCTATTTCTCTTCTTATTTCCATTTATTCTGTCTGTCATTGCTTACATTATCCTATCGTGATATTTTCGATTTTTTCTACCACTATGTTGCTAATACTATCATATTTTACTATTGTGCGCGTTCGAGAATTGGCACACTTGATATTATTTTGATAATGTTTATGTATAATAAAATGTAATATTTTGATAATGTAAATATTTAATATTCGTCTTAATATTTTGATAATGTTCATGTATAATGAAATGTAATATTTTTATAATGTTAATATTTAATATTCGTCTTAATATTTTGATAATGCTTATGTATAATAAAATGTAATATTTTGATAATGTTAATATTTAATATTCGTCTTAATACTTTGATAATGTTTATGTATAATAAAATGTAATATTTTGATAATGTAAATATTTAATATTCGTCTTAATACTTTGATAATGTTTATATATAATAAAATGTAATATTTTGATAATGTTAATATTTAATATTCGTCTTAATATTTTGATAATGTTTATGTATAATAAAATGTAATATTTTGATAATGTTAATATTTAATATTCGTCTTAATATTTTCATAATGTTTATGTACAATGAAATGTTATATTTTGATAATGTTAATATTTAATATTCGTCTTAATATTTTGATAATGTTTATATATATTAAAATGTAATATTTTGATAATGTTAATATTTAATATTCGTCTTAATATTTTGATAATGTTTATGTATAATAAATTGTAATATTTTGATAATGTTGATATTTAATATTCGTCTTAATATTTTGATAATGTTTATGTATAATAAATTGTAATATTTTGATAATGTTAATATTTAATATTCGTCTTAATACTTTGATAATGTTTATGTATAATAAAATGTAATATTTTGATAATGTTAATATTTAATATTCGTCTTAATATTTTGATAATGTTTATGTATAATAAAATGTAATATTTTGATAATGTTAATATTTAATATTCGTCTTAATACTTTGATAATGTTTATGTATAATAAAATGTAATATTATGATAATATTAATATTTAATATTCGTCTTAATACTTTGATAATGTTTATGTATAATAAAATGTAATATTTTGATAATGTTAATATTTAATATTCGTCTTAATATTTTGATAATGTTTATGTATAATAAAATGTAATATTTTGATAATGTTAATACTTAATATTCGTCTTAATACTTTGATAATGTTTATATGATAAAAATGTAATATTTAAATGTTTATGTATAATAAAATGTAATATTTTGATAATGTTAATATTTAATATTCGTCTTGATACTTTGATAATGTTTATGTATAATAAAATGTAATATTTTGATAATGTTAATATTTAATATTCGTCTTAATATTTTGATAATGTTTATGTATAATAAAATGTAATATTATGATAATATTAATATTTAATATTCGTCTTAATATTTTGATAATGTTTATGTATGTGTGTATGTTGGCAGATCTGCACGACACATCTTCATGTAGCCAATCATCAGCGCCTCTCGCCACCAGCCACGTGTTCAACTGTGCTGTCGGCAATACGACGTATGACGTGGCCACGTGGTCGCATGATCGCTGTTTCGCCACGTGTGCCGAAGACGGTCATGTTCGCTGCTATGATCTACGTACCGTATCTCGGTGCTCCAATACCGCGTGCACTAGAGTGAGTGAGTTTCTCATTCTTTCTCTCTCTCTATTTCACTCTCTTCCTCTCCATCTCGCTCAACCCCTCTCTGTGTGTGTAAGTTTGGATGTTTTATTGGGCGATGAAACACAGGCAAACATACTTGCACATGCACAAACACACATTCAGCCACACACAAACTGTGTGCTTGTGAGTGTGTGTGTGTGTGTGCGTATGTGTGTATATATTTGTCACTAGCGGATCCAGAGTGTAATTTTGGGGGGCTGAATTATGTATGAGTGACTAGGTAGCGTGTGAAGGTCATAACTTGGAGTATTTTTCAATGATATATACACACATTTACACACACACACAATAATTTACGAATGTTTTGCGATAATGATTATACTGACAAATTCTACCGAAATATATTTTATTGACTTCTTTTAGTGAACCTCCTGGTTATGAGGAGTTGATTGAAACATCTGGGGGGGGGTCAGCCCCCTGAGCCCCCCCCTCTGGATCCGCCCGTGATATGTGTATGTGTGTGTGTGTGTGCTCGTAGGATGTGATATTCTCGGCTGAGCGTGCTGTCACAGCTATGGACATTTGTCCCACGTGTGAGTGGCATTTTTGCGTGTCGACAGCCGATGGTCATTTGCGTGTGTTTGATCGTCGCTTCGGCAAGCCGCTACAACCACACAGTCAGTGTTGGTGTTATGCGTATATACCGCAGGTCCCGCTCATTCAGCCCACTTGGCTTTTATGGCATTTTTCACGCTTAAAATATTAGTTTTTTAGCAGTACGGTCCAATTAGCCCAACCAAAATTTGAACTTTTCTCCGGTAGTATATTTTGCAATTGTTCTCTTTGTTCTACATATATAATATGCTGATAAAACTTATTTTTCTATGATTTAAGTGTTTCATCAAACACGGCACTTTATTAACATTGCTATAATTCATGCCATAATGAAGTTTGCTCTTTTGGGCAAATATAATTTTTTCACCCTGCAATAGCTCTCGTCATGAAGTCCACCATGGAAAATATCGAGGAGAATTTCGGATTAAATATAGGCTTAATGGCCAGTATTAACGATAATGTAGTTGGTTGGGATTCGTTTCACGCACGCACACAAATCAAATTGTCTCTTTCTCTCTAGGGAATATTAGTTGAACTGTTAGTGACATTCCTACCAGACCGTTGTTTAATTTTTTCCAAAGTCTTAGTTGGCAATAATACTCTGTGAATAATGTTTGTATGTGTAGACTAGATTTGATTTGTAGATTTGTATTTATTGTCATACACAAACAATCAATTCAATGATAACAAAATGAGATAAATAATAATTTGACAAATGTCCATCGAGCATGGACTCCTTAATGAACATGACAAATATTTATTATTATCATTAATTACAGGCAAATCCAGTAGCATGGGAAGAGTGCAAGCACTATTACCACCCTAAGGTGGCCCCATGTACCGGAAGCGCCCAAAAGATTCAGAGAGAAAGAGAGTTCGAAGAGAAAAAAGTCTAGAAAGAGAGTTGGAAAGAAAATAATAAATAAATAACAATAAATAATAAACCATCATCCGATAACAATCCATTACAATGTAAACATCATTTCGCTAAACAACAGGAACATCGACATTTGTGTGTGTGTGTATGTGTGTGTGTGTGTGTGTGTGTATGTTTGTGGGTGTATATGTGTCTGTCTGTGTGTGTGTGTCTGTGTGTCTGTGTGTGTGTGTGTGTGTGTGTGTGTGTGTGTGTGTGTGTGTAGGTGGTGAGGTGCGGCGGTGGTTGTGGAACGGAAGTGGTGCCGCTGCTGTTTGCACTGCCACTGATTCACGACCATCAGCGCCACCTACTGGTGACAACGACAACAATTACAATCGCCAGATGCGTGCCACCTCGCTGCGCTATGAGCCGGGCGGTGGTCGGCGTGTGTTGGCGTCGTTCTCAGGCGGCGGCTTGCTTTTGTACGATTTGACGCGTGAGGCTTCGTCAGCGCCGGCGGCGGCGGCGAATAAGCGCGCCGACAGAACGGCAGCAGCGGCCGGTAGAGACACGCGGCGTGCTCGTTTGCGACTGCGCGGCGACTGGTCAGACACGGGACCTCACGCCGCCTCCACCACCGCCGCCGCTTCAGCTTCTTCCGCCTCAATGGCCGCAGCTGCGTCAAGGAGACGCGCCGGCGCTGGCGCCGGCGGTGGTGCGGCGCCAGCAAACTCGAGCAGCGCCACAGATGGTGGAGAACGGGCGACAGGCCGTTCAGCAGGTGAATTTTACTTGCTTCTCTTTCTTTGAATAATTATTATTTTATTTGTATTGTCTATGTTGTTGTTGGTAGTTCAAGCACGTAGGAAAGACTCTATGACACGCCTCATTGTTGGCCAATCTGCAGTCGTTTGACTGTCAGTCTCAGGAAGGCTCAAACAGAGAGGTGCTGATAAACGAAACTGGACCAGGATTCGAACCGCGAACCTCTGACACGTATTGTTCAATGTTTAAGCCACTGAGCTACTTGATAACTGTTTTCTCTCTTTGTGTCTACTAAAACGCAATTAAACAGCAAATTATAAAGTATATAAGGTGAAATTAATAATATCAAGCTTTCTTTCTGTCTTTTCTTCATTTTCCTGTGGTGATTATTTCACTTTTTTGTATTGTTTTATATTTTTCGTTTGATTATTCTCTGTGTCTTGTGCTTTACTGTACTCGCTCTTCATATCCGACCAAAAACGTGTGTGTGTATGTATGTGTGTGTGTGTGTGTGTGTGTGTGTGTGTGTGTGTGTCTATTTGTTTATATAATCACACACTGACACTATATGTACTCGCATTTTTCCACGCAAACATGCATTGATAATTTACATGTGCGATTTATTTTATTTACACACGCCAGCCACGGCGGCCACTGGCGAATGGCCGAGCATTTCGACATCCACGGCGCTCATGATACGTGGCATTGAGAACATGCTCAGCCGTCTTGTTCCCAGCGCGACATCAAACAGAGACGCCAACTCTGATCCTGTGGAAGAGGATGTTGAAGGACGAGAGGACCCAGCTCCTCCGGCAAGAGATGAGGATGGTGATGATTTGGAGTCAGACTGGTATGCGTCGCGTCCAGTGACCGCGCGAGTAATGCGCCGCTTTCGTCAACGGCGCCGAATTCGCAGACAGCAGCGCCAAGCACTGGTAGAACATATCCAGTTATCGTCTGCTCATCATCTCTCTCTCTCTGTCTATTTCTTTGCTCTCTCTCTGTCTCAGACACACACACACACTTGCCGCTTTTTCATCGGCTTTATTATACTTCTAAATACTTAATTTAGAAGTTAAATATTTACTTTAAAATATTATTTTGTTTACTTATTTGAATTTTTTCTATCAATTTGTCTGCTTCTCTCGCGCTGTATGTTTGTATCGCAAATATCCTGTCTAACAACATATTTCATTTGTAGCGCACACACACACACTCTCTTGCATATACCGTAAGACCTCTATTTGAACGGCAAATCTAATTAAACGACACCTTTTAATTAAACGACACTTTGACAACTACAATAGCGAATGTGCCACTTGATTTTAATTAGTGAATTTGTAATTATTTAGCAGTAATCACAGTGTTTTGTGGCTTTTATTATATTTATATGCATAGATTACCTGGTTGATTTTTCACCCAGAAAATATACCGTATGTTCTCAATATTCTGATCAGCTAGTGGAAAAATATAGCGGTATCCCCTAATTGAACTACGCCAGATGGTTTCAAAAATACAACGGCATACGGTTCTAATAGAGGTATTATGGCATTTGTCTTTTCTATGCATTTTTGCTTATTTTACTTAAACACACAAACACTCTTATACTTTATAAACTAACTCTTATACTTTGTATAATTATGTATTTTATATTTCTCTAATATTCTCTCTAGGTATCATTTCTCTCTGTGTCTCATTGTTTCTAGTACGTATATTTTCGTGTCTGATCTATATTGTATTTTTAAAGCAAGAATATCCGTGTTTGAACTATCGCGTTAATAAAATACTTTTCTGGTTTAATAGCGTGAAATTTGTTCGTATATGCGTCTGTATTTATGCGAGTTTTCTTAAATGTGTGTTAATTTAGTATGATTACTTTATGATATTTATAATGTTTTCTGATATATATTATCATGTTTGTGTTAAATTCTTGTATATTTTGGTATGTTTTCGAGTTTGATTGTTGTACGATACGTTGCTACACACTGAACACAGCGTTTACACCTGAACTAGATTTTCTCGCAGCAGAAATTTCCGACAATTATCAAGAATGTTTATTTATTTTCAACTGCCTAGTTTTTCATTAATATTTATAATTAGCAGAGTAATATTCTAATTAATATTTTACTTAGTATTTGTAATTAATGTTTCCATTATGTTGTCTCGTAGATGGAGAGTATATCTGGTCCGACGGCATGGTCAGAGCCATCTGGTGGTGAAACAGAGAACCACTCAACTGCCGCCAATAACCACGCATCAGCGTCTTCTCTGCACTTGTCTGGCAGTGGTAATGATGTTGAAGGACTTGGTGATGATGTTGAAGGACTTCGTGATGATGTTGAAGGACTTGGTGATGATGTTGAAGAACACATGGCCGAATCCCTGGACACCTCCGCAGCTTTTCCTTCGAGGTCAATACTGATCTTGTTTTGGTTTTCAGTTTTGTGTGTGTGTGTGTGTGTGTTTCTTCAGTTATTTATCATTGATTATTACTGATTAATCGGATTATACCAGTGGTTTCCAAACTTTTTCCAGTGTTCGCACACTTTTCGAATCAAAAGTCAGCTTGGGCGCTTCCCTGTGTTTATGAAAGATTTATCAAAAATATGAAATACAAACGACGTAATAATTTTTTTCTAATATTTATTCATGCAGGTTTAAACTCCTTTAAGTTTTCCAGCAAAATTATAAAGCATATGTAAAACATACACGTCTGACTTTTCACATTCATATATTTAACTAATTACCTCCCTATGATATCTTATGAGATCACAGGAAAATTGCCATATTTTGTAGTTTTTGTCTACATTAACACATATTTAATCATTAGGCTATATTTATTAGAAAGGTTTCTCTGATATAGACGCAATGTTAAAGACAAAATTATTTAAATTAAATGATATACAAACGTGAAAATATCCAAGTTATCGGACTCAATATAATTAAGGGAGGTAATTGGTTCGTGTTATTATTTTATTTACCTCAGCAACGAGCGGTTGTTTGGCGCGTGTTCGCTCGACTCAGACGATAGCGACGCAGCCAGCGACGTGGACGTCGGCGCCGCGGCTGCTACAAATACGACGCACACAGCCAGCGAGTGTTGCCAACCCTACCTGGCAGCTCACTACAGCGGACACAGAAACTGCAGGTCTCAACGAACTGACTAGTCATCTTCTCATGTTATTTTATCTAATATCTCTTGTGTTATATTATCTAAAATATCTTGTGTTATATTACCTTGTTTCATATTATCCTATGTATTTTTATTATATTATTTTGTGTTATATTATATAATCTAATATCTAATATATCTTGTGTTATATTATCTTATATCTTTTGTGTTATATTATCTAATATATCTTGTGATATATTATCTAATATATCTTGTGTTATATTATCTTATATCTCTTGTGTTATATTATATTGTTTCATATTATCCTATGTATTTTTATTATATTTTTGTGTTATATTATATAATGTATATTGTGTTATATAATCATGTATTATATGGTCACGAATTAGTGTCTGAGTTTGTATGTGTACGTGTTTGAGGGTGTGTGTCTGAGTTTGTATGTGTGTGTGTCTGAGTTTGTATGTGTGTGTATGAGTGTGTGTCTGAGTTTGTATATGCGCCTGTTTGAGGGTGTGTCTGAGGTTGTTTGTGTGTGTGTGTGTGTCTGTCTGTCTGTGTGTATGCGTGTATGCTTGTTTGTGTGTCTCTTTGTGAATATATATTCGTGTGTATGCGTTTGTATGTGTGGTTGTGCATGTGTGTATGCGTTTGTGTGTGTGTGTGTGTGTCTTCCTATGAATGTATGTGTCTTTGTGTTTCTGTGGGTGTATATTGATGTGTGTGTGCTTGTGTGTGTTTCTGTGGGTGTATATTGATGTGTGTGTTTCTGTGGGTGTATATTGATGTGTGTGTTTCTGTGGGTGTATATTGATGTGTGTGTTTCTGTGGGTGTGTGTGTGTGTGTGTTTCTGTGGGTGTATATTGATGTGTGTGCTTGTGTGTGTTTCTGTGGGTGTATATTGATGTGTGTGCTTGTGTGTGTGTGTGTGTGTGTGTTTCTGTGGGTGTATATTGATGTGTGTGTGCTTGCGTGTGTTTGTGTTTACATAGAACGATGATCAAGGAGGCGGACTTTTACGGCGACAAATACGTCTTGTCGGGTTCGGACTGCGGTCACGTGTTTGTCTGGCATCGTCACTCAGCCAGGGTTGCCAATGTTCTCACCGCCGACGCTCACGTGGTCAACCGTCAGTGCTGCCAAACACTTCCTCACTATTATCACCATAATGCATTTTATCACTAAAAATTGATTTACAACAATCCTTGTAACAAGGTCCCACATAATCGTATGTTTCTTAATGTCCAATAAGTTATTATTTTAGAGAAACGACGTTAATTATTTAATAGGAAAACACACAAAAATAAACTGGTCAGATCATTCAGACTTATACACGAGAAGAAAAAGATAACATACGAAAAAAGACAGTGGTTTCGCAATAAGGTAAAAATAATTACAACAACAGATATATTAACTCGCCGGAATCAGTCGATCATCTATCGAATCGTTGATTGATTTATATCACTGATTTATTCCCATTTATCTTGTTTTACCCCGTCGATAAACATCTTTTGCATGACCTTTGTGGTCGTACTTTTTTATCCTCTTTTTTATTTTCGTTGCATTTATTTTGTACACTTCTATTGTGCAATCGATTCTGAAGCAACATGCTAGAGATTGGGTGTTTGATGGTGTGTGTATGTAACTATGTATTTGTGTTTGTGTGTCTGTGTTTGTGTGTGTGTGTGTGTGTGTGTGTGTTTGTGTTTGTGGGGGTATATAGCTGCATTTCGTACAGACTTTACTGACAGTGGAATCATCCAAAATCCCTTTAAATATATCCCTTTTATTGTTGTTGCAATTCTTGATAGTTTTGTTGTTGTTGTAGTTCAGTGTGGGAAATTCCCCATGGGTTACTTAATTCCTATAGGAATAGGAGCGGTTAGACAGTGGGGAATTAAACGTCAAACAAAAGGACAAATGTTTGTTTTATCAATCCAAATTCGTTTATTTTCGTTTCTAGTCACTTGCTGACATTTAATTTGGGTGGAACAACTGAATTTCACTGAACGTAAAATTAAGAGTTGGCTCATTAAAAAGTGGGGAATCAGAGAGAATATGGGGTACACAAAAATGCAGGGTTTTAGGTAATTATTTTCTTATTCTAATATCAGGTGTGCGACCGCATCCTTTTGACCCAATGCTGGCCACGTCAGGAATTGACTACGATATCAAGTTGTTTGCTCCGCTAGCCGAGAATTCATCCTTCGACGCCTCCTCAGCTAGTCAGGTAACAAAATACACCGAAAACGTTACAAAACACTCATACACACACATGCATACACATTTCATTTTGTATTTATTCACTACAAACAACAAATGGTCCAACAATAGACATTATCATCCAAGAAAACATATTTTTAAGCGAAAATAACAATAAATAAATGTCATCTGCTCAGGTAACATACACAAAAATATACACACACACATACACAAACACACACACACACACACACAATCGCACACGCACATACACGTACACACTCACTTACCTTAAAACACATACGCACACGCACAAACACACAGACACAAGCGAATTTACACGTCTTTTAGTGTGAAAACTAGGATAAAGGACTGCAGTGTTCCAAGCAACTCTCATCGAGTATATTTCATTTAGTTTGTCTACCCGCTGTGAACTAACAGGCAACGAACCGACAGATGTGTGTGTGTGTGTATGTGTGTCTTTGTGTGTGTGTGTGTGTGTGTGTGTGTGTGTGTTTCTATGTGTCTTTGTGTGTGTGTGTGTGTCTGTCTGTATTTGTGTCTGTGTGTGTGTGTGTGTGTGTGTGTGTGTGTGTGTGTGTCTGTGCCTTGTGTGTGTGTTTCTATGTGTCTCTGTGTGTGTGTGTGTGTCTGTATGTCTATCTATGTGTCTTTGTATGTGTGTCTGTCTGTCTATGTGTCTTTGTATGTGTGTCTGTCTGTCTATGTGTGTTCATGTGTGTGTCAGTTGATGGAGATGAATGGTGAATTGGAGGAGGAATCGCGCTACACCATCACCGTACCAGCCATGTTTATGATCCGTATGTTGGAGGCTCTCAACCGCGTGTCTGCCGGTGAATCGAGAGGTGAGTCTATCAGTCTCATATTTGTGAGTATAATGTCTCATATTTGTGAGTATAATGTCTCATATTTGTGAGTCTCGTGTCTCATATTTGTGAGTATAATGTCTCATATTTGTGAGTCTCATGTCTCATATTTGTGAGATAATGTCTCATGTTTGTGAGATAATGTCTCATATTTGTGAGATAATGTCTCATATTTGTGAGTATAATGTCTCATGTTTGTGAGTATCGTGTCTCATATTTGTGAGTATAATGTCTCATATTTGTGAGTCTCATGTCTCATATTTGTGAGATAATGTCTCATGTTTGTGAGATAATGTCTCATATTTGTGAGTCTCGTGTCTTATATTTGTGAGTCTCATGTCTCATATTTGTGAGCCTAATGTCTCATATTTGTGAGTCTCGTGTCTCATATTTGTGAGTATAATGTGTCATATTTGTGAGATAATGTCTCATATTTGTGAGTATAATGTCTCATGTTTGTGAGTATAATGTCTCATGTTTGTGAGATAATGTCTCATGTTTGTGAGATAATGTCTCATGTTTGTGAGATAATGTCTCATATTTGTGAGATAATGTCTCATGTTTGTGAGTATAATGTCTCATATTTGTGAGATAATGTCTCATATTTGTGAGTCTCATGTCTCATATTTGTGAGATAATGTCTCATATTTGTGAGTCTCATGTCTCATATTTGTGAGATAATGTCTCATATTTGTGAGTATAATGTCTCATATTTGTGAGATAATGTCTCATGTTTGTGAGATAATGTCTCATGTTTGTGAGATAATGTCTCATATTTGTGAGATAATGTCTCATGTTTGTGAGTATAATGTCTCATATTTGTGAGATAATGTCTCATATTTGTGAGTATGCCTCATTCGTGAGAAAAATTGTAATTGGTGTGTCCTTTGACACTTATTTGCTTGATATTTGTGATTATTTTTTCAAACTGACAATATTTGTACGTATTTGAGCGATAATTTGTGAGGCGGATTGAATAATTTGCAATTCAATTTTTCATGAGTGGTTTTTCTATTAACAGGATCGCCTTGACAATTTGGCAACTCATCTGGCAGAGTTGCCAAATTGAAGGATTGCCAAGTGGAGAAATATTAGTCAAATTTGGATTTATTTGTGTGGTGATGAGTATGTGTTTATATAATATGTTAATTGTTGGATATTTGGGGTGGAATATCATGTGTTTAACCAAGTGGCTTATCAGCGTTACCAATGTAATACAAAATTGGCGTGTTTTTTAATATTTACACACACAAACACACATGTTTTCTTGTCTTTATCCAAACACTATAGTATCACGCTAGAACGTGAAATGTAAAAAATAAACGAATGTTCAATTTCTCTTTCTCCGCGAAAACAAAGAAGATGGACGATTTTATAGTCTGTATTGTTTTCAGTTTGTGAAATTCGCGCTATCAACATCATTGAATGAAGCTCAAATACCTGAGCTGAGTGCATGGGCAAGACAAATAAATATTTAAACAAACATTTCTTCAACAAACAACCATCTTATTTCACAAATACACGCATGCACATGTGAACTGAATAACAATTGGTAACAATCAGATTCTCACTTGCACATTAATTGATATATCAACAATTGTCCTACTAAAACGGTTGCTTGTTATAACGAAATATAAAAATCCATCAACAGACACACACGCAAACATACACGCATTAACATTTCCTATGTAAAATACGATAAAAATAGCAATGCTGATGTACTGATATATTTCCTAGGGGAATCATGGGTTCTGACAAGAAGAGTCCTGTATTTTCTGAATGCTCAAAACACACAGGCAAGTTGCTTATGATTCTGTCAGCCTGGTTATGTTTGAGGACGTTTGATTACCTCATCGGACTTTGACCCATCGGATCAACTGAGTGAATGCGTAATGAATGAGGGAAGACAAAAGTGAAGGGCCGATAGGCAAGCGAAATCAACAATGAATATTCATCTCCCAGAGTAACCTGGTTTTGTGGTTCTATCTTGTGGTTTATTTGGACACCATTTTACAGAAGCACATATTTTGATCACCTATTCGTGTGTGTGTGCATGTGTGTAACTTCCATTTCTCGAGAATCCTGGATAGTTCTTCAACGAATCATTATCCGTAAATAAAAAATCCGGAAGACGTTGATTGTGAACTGTGTCACGTGCAGTGTTTTTGGTAAGTTTTATGAGGTGATTTTGTTCGACGTCAAAGTACCACCGACCATTCGCATTAGCGGAGTCTGCAGAAGTCGCAGAAACACCTGCCCCAACAAGATAAAACCATGACGTCACTTCCAAATATAAAGACATTGATAAACAGTCTACCAGCTTTGTGTTAGAGAAAAAATTGCCAAGGAATTTTCCGTTGAATTTATTTGCATTTCATTTTGGTGTGTCATTTTTAGTTCAAAACCACCACTAACATGTCTAAATATGGTGGAATTTACTATTGCAAATGCAAGTATATATAGGAAGACACATAGCACACACACACATACAGATAAATAACACACACACACACACATACAGACACATAACACACACACACACACACACACACACACACAGACGGACACACAAACAGACACATACCAAACAGACAGACATACATACATCACACGGATAAACAGACAGACAACACAAACAACATACACACATTACACATACAGACAAACACGCAACACACGGACACACACACACACACACACAGGCAGACAGACAGACACACATGCAAACATACAGTCAGACAAACACGCACACAGACACATAACACATATACAGACAGATAGACAAACACAAAACTGACAAATACACACAGACAGACATACACATATAACAAATTGCACGGACAGACAGACAGACACATGCAGACAGACAGACAGACAAAACTCACGCCGTAAATTCGCAGTTTGAAGAGGCTCCATTGTTCGCCGGCTACAATTGCGACGCGCGCTAGACGAGAAGTGGCGCACTTGTATTTGGCGGCGTACACGCACCGCGTACACCATTCACTCATGTGCAACAGGGAAAACACACTGACATACACACACATACATATTTATACGTATAAAGTTGTAAGGATAATTCGCTAATTTTCAAATTTCGATAAATTGGCAACGTTTTTACAAAGCATTTTGATATAATTCCAGTTGTCTGTGTGATGTGTTTGCCTTTCTTTGCAGTTATATATGATAACATATTTTCATGCTCTCAGTTTAACAAATTGTATCAATTTCTGGTAAGTGTACAAATTTTATAAACAATTTTTTGAGAGTAGAATAGAGCAATACTCATGCCGTCCTGGGTTCGATTCCCAGACAATACCGTAATTTTTAAGCAGTCACTTTCTGAGAGGCGATTCTAATATGCCAGTGGTTCTCAACCTTTTTTTGGCAGTGACCCAAAATTTAGCACAAATCAAGCATCGAGACTCAAGCCTACATGGATATACGAATTATCTTTATATATAATGATTATGCTTTTGATTGTAATTTAATTTAATAATGGTGTGTTCCGATCAAATCAGGATTATTATCAAATCATGGTCTATTCAAAACCCAAACACTAGTCATCATGTATTTTAATTATTACAGAGTACAATTATGATCTATTTTAGTGGCAATACAACTATTTCTAACAAAGCTTAGCCACCCAATAGAATAGTTTGGCGACCTAAGGACTGTTCGTTGTAATACGTTTTCAGTAGAACAAAAGTGAAACAAGAGAGAGCGATGGGAGAATTGTGGCGCTGCTCACCTGCTCTTTGTGCCCAGCTTGTAGCCAATGCCTCGCAGTAGATCGTTGGTTTTGAAAATCAACAACATTTCACGCGGCACACGATTCAACACACCGCTAATCTCCGGCAAATAGCGACCAATGCTATTCTTCACCTCGTCTTCCTGCCAACATACACACACACACACATACACATATAAATATATATAGGAACATGACAGAAATCATAGCTCGGGAGGGAATTAGATTGATAATGTAAGAAAAAGAAAGCGGGTATGATAAACGCTTAAAATCTCGCTGCAAAAAATATATAAACAAGTACAGTTTTCCTTTCAAGATAATATACATCTGGATGACAATTTACACAAGACTATCGTACAGGACAGAAATATATATGTGAGTTTAGAGGTGAGTACAGAGGGAAAGAGAGAGGACAGCAGGAGTGTAGCTCATTTCCTCTACCACAACTAGCTGAACACACACACAGACACACATACATACAAGTTGATCCGTTTTCAGTAGCTAATCACATGGGTTCTGCACAGCTGAATATAAATGAAAATTCATTATTTCTGTAGACAAAGTGCAATTCGTCAGAATAGAATTGTGTATTTTAATGTATTCACGTAATTATATATTATTATAGTATAAAAATAAACCCTATAACACCGGAATTTTCATGTATTTTTGCAGAAAAGTTTCACTGATTTTTGTTGTTCAATTCGATGTTGTTGCATTTATTGTCACGAGACGAAATTACCGCCCTTCTTCCACTATGATCGGCGCATCGTGTAGAAGTCGTGACAGCCAATCAATCAAAATATTAACAAATCGACACGCTCGGGTTAATACAATAATGAGTGTAAATAGAAATAGTACAGGGTAGATTGATGGTAATGTGGTGTGTATGCACATGAAAATATGCTTGCGCTTGCCAGTTTCCTGTCTTACTTAGTTAATTTTGGGCAATAACTTAATTTTGTTTTGTTTTTTAAAATAAAAACTATTTTTTGTAAAATAATTTTGGTTCTGCGAGCCCCTCCGGAGGAGTGGAACTAAATTATTCATAAAGAATAAAAGAATAAATAACAATGATATATATTACATATTCTTAAAAGTAACAACACCCGTCCGGGTGCCCAATCACGCATCGCAGTTTACCTCACTGCTGTTGACAGCGCGTGTGTGCAGTCCGCCAGTGATGGCTGTCCACGAGCGACCAGTAACCATACAGGCGAGCAGGCCGTATGTCTCACGCACTCCCAGCGCCACAGCACTGCGCTCAATATCGGCCGCCACGCCGCTCAAAATGCTCAGCCAAAATTGACTGTAGCCCAGTCGAAGCTCGTCGGAAAGCCGCTGCGAAGCCACAGAAAAAAGACCACAATCGATAAAAGTGAATTTCATCGAAAATAGATAAAATTCCATGAAATACGTTGAAATATAACACTAAACTTGATGGAAAAACCAACTATTTGAAAATGGGATAAATTATGAATACGCAAAAGTTAAACAATTTAATGAATTTCCAAAAACAAGTACAAAAAATTATCAGTGGAGCATAATTCACTAATTTGTTATGCATTATTTTCCAGAATCTATATATAGTTGATTAATTTCAGAAAAAAATACAATTGAGAAATATGCGCCATTTTTCAAGCAGCAAAAAACCGACCAGATAAAGTCCATGATCTAGCAGCACTACTTGAGTGACGCCATTTTCTTTGCGCACCAAAAGATTGCCCGGATGTGGATCACAGTGGATGTAGCTGTCACACAAAACAAAGACTTGGTAAAAATAAAAAACGTGCTGAATTGAATATGCATATTAGAAAGCAGAAATAGTACATCAAATAATGACGCCAAATGAAAACATCAATAATGAAAAATACAAATAACAAAAATAACGCATCTACAAGAATTCAAACAATACTGAAAACAGCAACATTTAAAAATTTCAGAAAGGAGCGAACAATTAACAGCTGATACAAAAAATGAACACAAACAGACCATTTATGTTTTGATGGCTTCAACTATGATCAAAATCATAAGGAAGCAAGCTCGAAATTGTAGACTTCAACAAACAACAAAATTAAATCAAAATTTGAAATATTATATCACACTAATTTTGTGACGGCGTCAGAGTTTAATTTAACGAAAATACCCTTGTATATCAGCTTGGTGTTATAGTGCAGATTAAGGAAAAGTTTAAGGAAGAAATTGTTTAGAAGTGTAAAATTTGTAAGTTTATTTGAAGTTTATTACACCGACCTGTAAAAGCTTGTATTTAAAACACTAATGAAACGACAAAGAAATTATACACCCAAACATCAACACATAATTAATCATGAACACAAATCACATCCTATCTCAATAATTATCTTCCACGCAATTCCGTTAAATTCAAATATCCGCTCTCACTGCAAAACCAACAATAAATATACAAACAATAACATCACGTGATAAATATGTTCGTGATACGCCAGACATCAACTTATAATTACACCGACCCTTTGCCGAAAATCATCTCCGAGTAGAGAATGTTGAGTTTGTGTGAAAGTTCGCTGGCCGACACGCCGATCTGCGCCAAATAGTGACGGTCAGTCACGTGACCACCGTCCATGTACTCCATCACTAACAGTCGTCCAGTACTCAATTCACGACGTACTCTGGGTACCTTCACAAAATCGCATATATACACTGGTTCACCTTGAACACATACACAATAAAAACAAGCAAAATAATTAAGTCAAAGAAATTAATGGTAGAAATTAAAGTTCGCCTGCTAAAAATAAAACATATTAATTAAGCGGAAGTTTGGAGATTTAAAATCTGGCGAAAAATACGAGTCGTTCAAGAAAATACCAATGAATTTTTAATAACTGAATTACATTGATGTTTGATGATATAGGATTAATAAGCTAAAAATAAAAGCGCAATACGTCCCACAGTGTTATAGCGTAACAAATGATTTGCACAATACAAGTTGATAAATGGTTGTTACGGATATCAAAGCAAAAAATATTGCATTTTCATAAATGCTGAAATATAACTATTTGAAAAATCTTACTTTACCTTGAGCCATTTCCTATGGGAAAACAAATTTGCCACGCGTTCTGTATTGTCGGCTTCCTGTAGGAAATCCAGCTCCTTGGGCAGGTTTTTCTTGGTCACCTCAGCCAGCCATAGTAGCTGAAAGTCGGGAAACGCCCACGCTACCAACCTCACAAACAACTGACACACATACACACACACACACTTACACACTTACATACATGTTTTTGGATTATTCCGTTACGTGGGGTCACCGCAGGGTGGTAATAGTGCACTTTCACTCTTACCATGCTACTGGATTTGTCTGTAATTAATAATAATAATGATAATAATGAGAATATAGCAGCAGCCACAACAATCAGCACAAAACCGTGAGTAGATTCGAACCGCCAACCTTTGGAGCACTAAACCGACCATATGCACAGCGCGACTGCGAAATATTACATCGCTAACCCGGCCGGGAGATCAACCACATCGGTCCACTCACCTCCATAGTGCGAATATCAATTTTTGAGTTGGCTCGCACGCGCGGATGTTGGATTTTGAGCGCGACAGTTGTGCCGTCTGTGAGACGAGCGCGGTGAACTTGCGCCAGCGAAGCAGTGCCCAGCGGCTCGGGGCTGATCTCTTCAATCAACTCTGATGGCTACAAAGAAGCAAAATCACAAATACAGATAATAATAAAGAGATAAGTACAGATATTACGTTCGTTAGTTCGAGATATAATACCGATAAATTACAGATACATATATAAGAGAGGTAGATATAAATGCAGATATAAATACACACATATATGATAAGTGAGAAATAAGTGCAGTTTTCTACACTTTTAAAATAAAATAAAATAAAATTGAATATAAACAAATGTAAATTGTGAATGAAAATGAAAATAACAGACGGAAACAAAAATAAAACAGCGAGAACAAAAATAAAGAATTGAGATATAAAAAACATACACACCAATAGAAATTGAGAATAAAATGAAAATTCAAGACGACCACACAAAAAACCACAAACATGTGTGTGTGTGTGTGTGTGCGTCACATACGTCTCTACCCAGTTCGGTGCGCACAACTTGTAATAATTCGACTAGGGGCGTTTGCGGCGCAGTTGAATGCAGCACCTTGAGTGTGTCCACGTACTCGGGCGGAATCAGATAGTCCAAAGTTGCCATATGTTGGCCGACTGGTGAAAAACAACACGAAATTGGCAATTGTTTACAAACAAGGAAATAAGAAAAAACAGCGTTGCCAAATTCAAACAGGTACGGATTTAAATATAAAAAAACTAAAAGACAAGAAGTTGAATCACACGAGCTACTGAATTTAAGTAAATCATACTTGATATAACTTATGACTATTTAAACAACCAAACATGCACAGTAAGAACATATCTATATCGCATAAATTAACGTGTTTTATATCAATACATAACAAATAATACATATATATGTATTTAATTCAGTGACAACCAACCAAAATAATAGCGTCCAATATTTAAGACCATTTAAATGCATTTATAATTCCCCGTATTAAAACTATGAAACTAAAACTATAAAACTAACTCCCCCATATTGGGCGGCCTGGATATGCCTCTGCTATGTTTCCAAGTCGACCTCCAGCACCAATCGCTAGCTCCGCCTCTGATATCGGCACACAATTCACCTTTGATGTAGCAGCCGCCGTTGTCAGAGCACAGCTTCAACAGACGTTCGGCCGATCTCAGGTGCACCTGCGATTTGAGCCGCTGGTAGGCCTGGTCCTCATCGCTGTCCATCTCAGATGGTGATAGTGATGATGAGGAGGAAGTGGCAGGAGGCATGCCCCAGCGCCAGCGAACCTGTGTCTGGTAGTCCCAGCAAATTTGCGCCACCTGAAAAGCGTTAAATCAAGACAAGTATGAATGAAACAGTGATAGTGTAGCACCGATGTTTGTGCATCATATGTCGCCATGTGTGAATTTGTACACTCGTTGGAGTACATTTAGTTTCGTTTAAATTATATATTATATTCCGTTGATATTTACGCAGCAGTGTTTAATTCACACGTATATTTGTAATTAATTCACATATGACAACATACGATGCACAAACATCAGCGCTACAATACTTCAACAATTCGAGAGACAATCGAATGATATCTATATATGTTGTTGTAAATAATTATATCTTGTTGTGATGTCACTGTCCTTTTCTGTATGTTGTCCTATTACTCTCATGTACAAGTCGCAACAATTTTGTAAATTACATGTAGGTAATAAAATACATGATGATGATTATGATGAAATCACATGAAAATCGTGTATATCTCGTTGCCTCATTGAATCACACACAGAAAAACGCGTCAGAACGCCATGCCACATCACAGGCAAAAACTACGTCAAAGTATATTACAAGTCGTTACAAATCGAGTCACGGCACCACATCACACACGTCGTTGTGATGTTACACCTCGCTATCGCATGATCGCATCAAATTACACCCACCACATGAAATAAATTCGATTACACATCACATGATAACAGAAAACAGAAATGAAGAGAAGACAAAGACTCATTTGGTACAATAAACCAATCGTATTATTACTCAGATGATATACCTAAGCTTGTATTGCTATGTGTGCGCATGTACGATACATACTTTCATTATTTGCTGCCCAATTTATCATGGGACCCAAGCATTGTCATCGGGGAAAGCTAATAATGCCTCGCATCGTCCCTGATAATACTCTCGATTTACTGATATACTGATTCGTTGTGTTACAATGTTGTTCTTGCCGTCTTACGCAATTTGATAATATAGGTGTATAAAAACTACTTTGATATGCAAATTAAAATTTCTGTTATCAATGTGTTTTAAGCTATAATTCGCAATAAAACACATTTGTGCATTGTTTTTGTTTATTTCAAACAATGCAGTATGTTAACTGTGTATGCAATGATACACACACATTCACGAACAATGTAATGTAGGGAAAACATATGTTCTAACAGTTGTAGAACGCAGCTGCTACACACTGAACGTGAAACGGATCAGCAGGTCATTCCTGGAGGTGCCGTCACACCAGGTAAGGCAGTTGGTTTATGGAACCGTGAGTTCGCCCAGAAACACGGACCCTGACAGTCGCGATGGCAAAACAAGCCGCTGCCACCATTCATCTCCTCGCCCTGTCTACACAGCTTGAGATTGCGGCGAAGTCACATAATGACGTGATTTTTCCACGCTGATTTGGTTGTGGTAGCGTTCAGCGTGTAGTCTAGTCAGGATGATGTAATTCCCGACGCAGCTGAATATTATCAATATTGAATGACGTCTGAGAAAGACTTTTGTTGTCTGAATCTTCGGTGCCTCCAATTTCGCGATCGGACAGTGCACCTTCTCTTGTACTTCTCTTCTTTTCGCATCTGAATGAACCTGTCCTTCCTGATATCTCCTTGTGAAGACACAGGACTTTGCATTGCGGTTGTTTCGGCTTTCACCTGATCAATGCATGTACCATTCACTGCTACAGGTGGTGAGGTATTAGCATTCACCTTGTCTTCCTCCACCTCTCTGCTGCCGTTGATTCCGAGTTCAGCTATATCAACTGAGTACTGGAGTGGAGTTTCAGTGGAGTCGGACTCCTTGTTGACTTCATTTTCTTCAACTCCATCGATTTCGAGCTGGAGTAATTCTTGAATTCCTGTCAACATGTTGACAAATTTGTTATCACTGTGATAACTGTAGTACGGGATGTCTGCATCTGCAGTTTCCCATGGCTGCAATGTATTATGCACATCGGACTGTGTGGTAGAATCCGAATGATCGATCCCGTCCATGTTATCGATGCTATCGATCTCTTCTTGGAGAAGTTTTTGTATATCGGTGAGCATATTAACGAACTTGTTCTCGGTGTAGTAGTCGAAATAGTGCACGAGGGATGATCTAGTTCCTGGTGACTGTTGATTGATGTTGCATTGCTTATTAGAAACTGTCTTCTTGTCTGAATCTTGGTTGTTGTTTTTGTTGTCCTTACTGATATCTTCTGGCACCATGCCAATGTCCATGGCATTCTCCTTGTCCTCATATTCGGTGGCATCAATTTCCTCTTGCAGGATTTTTTGAATAGCCGTCAACGTATTGACAAACTTATTGTCAGTGACATAGTCATAATACGCCACGTCATGTTTATCAGTTCCTGATGACTGCCTGTCATTAGTCATATCTGATTGACTGTTTGTACCCATTGTCTCATTCTCAGCTTGTACTTCGTTTTCGTCAATCTCTATTTGCAGCAGTTTCTGAATTTCCGTCAGCATGTTGACGAACTTGTTATCAGTGACGTAGTCGTAATACGGCACGGGCTGCTTATTAACCACAGCACAGAAACTGGCAGTAGGCTGGGTCAGATGTTGAGGTATTTCGTTGCCATTCGAGTCCCACAAACACTCCTTGTCGCTCTCATAGATAGTCTCCATGATGTCGTACATGATGATCTTGCTAATATTGGCGTTCAGTTGGAGCTAGTTAAATAACATGCAGCTAGTTCAATCACAAGCGCATAATAGACGCTATTCTACAAAATACACTTAGAATTAAGTTGTGAATTTACCAAATTCGTTTTCACGCACACTATATGTAGACGCACTTTCGTCAAATATAATTTGGTCTCATTTTTGAGTATTTCTGATGCAAATTTAACGTGTAGAATTATTGATACGGATTTCAGTGTTATGTAAAAGCAGCTAATCAGTGTTGATACAAATATAATAAGACACATTATTTGTAATATATATAAAAGCGGAAAAAGCATAAACGCGGTTTGACTGATGATTATAGTATAATATAAATACGTATTTAATTCATTATTAATTTGTATTTATTGTTAGTTATTCATACTTATTGCTATTAATTTTTGTATTTGTATTAATTTTTTCTCTCTATATATTAGTACTTATTGATATTTGTTGGATTAATACTATGGAGTATAAGGCCGATTGTAGCTTGATCTTCAAAAATTTACATATTTGTTCTCATTGAATCAATTTTTTGTTGGTTTGTCGTTGTTATTTATTAACGCATACTTTTATTCATTGTTGATTGCTATTTTTTTAGAAGTGTAGGCGGAGTGACATTATTGAGTGTTATCGGATGAATATTTATCGCTATTTATTTATTATTTACTTTTCCAGCTCTCTTTCTCTCTACAATTCCATACTTTTTGAACTCTCTCTCTACATGTTTTGGGCGCTTCTGGTACATGAGATCACCGCAGGGTGGTAATAGTGCTGGCACTCTTCCCATGCTACTGGATTTGCCTGTAATTAATAATAATAATAATAATAGAGTGAGTGCAAGATAAAAGAAGCTGATAACGGTCAATAAGAACGAACGAAGACAGAAAGAAAATTGTAGTGAAAAAAATATGAGAAAAAGAACAAAAGAAAATGGAGGAGATGAAGGAGGGAAAATCTAAAGGGAAATGAAATAAAAACGAGGACGGATAGATAAAGATATAATATAGAAAAAAAACTGATAAGAGAGGAAGGGATTTGCCATTATATAGAAGATCACGGAGAAAAGATACAAAAAGAAAGAAGGAAGGATAAGGAAAGATTGAGAGAGAAAGAAGAAAGGGAAGCATAGAAAAAAGAAAGAAGAGTAGATGGAGAGAAGAGAAGAGTGGATTGAAAGAAGAGGAGAGAAGAGTGGATTAAAAGAAGAGGAGAGAAGAGTGCATTTAAAGAACAGGAGAGAAGAGTGGATTAAAAGAACAGGAGAGAAGAGTGGATTAAAAGAAGAGGAGAGAAGAGTGGATTAAAAGAAGAGGAGAGAAGAGTGGATTAAAAGAAGAGGAGAGAAGAGTGGATTAAAAGAATAGGAGAGAAGAGTGGATTAAAAGAAGAGAGAGAAGAGTGGATTAAAAGAAGAGGAGAGAAGAGTGGATTAAAAGAAGAGGAGAGAAGAGTGGATTTAAAGAACAGGAGAGAAGAGTGGATTAGAAAGAACAGGAGAGAAGAGTGGATTAAAAGAAGAGGAGAGAAGAGTGGATTAAAAGAAGAGGAGAGAAGAGTGGATTAAAACAAGAGGAGAGAAGAGTGGATTAAAAGAATAGGAGAGAAGAGTGGATTAAAAGAAGAGGAGAGAAGAGTGGATTAAAAGAATAGGAGAGAAGAGTGGATTAAAAGAAGAGGAGAGAAGAGTGAATTAAAAGAAGAGGAGAGAAGAGTGAATTGAAAAAAGAGTAGAGAAGAGTGGATTAAAAGAAGAGGAGAGAAGAGTTGATTAAAAGAAGAGGAGATAAGTGAATTAAAAGAATAGGAGAGAAGAGTAGATGGAGAAAAGAGGAGAGAAGAAGAAGAAGTGGATTAAAAGAAGAGGAGAGAAGAGAGATAAAGAGAGTACCGTGACGGCAGTGCGAGCAACACGCACGACACCACTGGAGCCCAGCTGCAGACTATCATTTGAGACATATACGGCGCACACGCCCGCGCCACCGACTGTTGCAACGGCCAGACCAGTGCGCCATAATTGCCTGGCGCGCGCTCGTGCACCACCAGCTAACATGTCAGATGTGGTACGCCCACAGGCACACACTTGGTGTGCAAATAATATCAAGCAGAGTACACTGTGACTTGTGGTGACGTCAAAATGTCGTCACTTGATGCTGGGTCAACATTGAAGCAATTATCTGCAAATTAAAAGCAAAATTAGCGAAAAATCGATTGCACAAATCGATAGCCCAATGAAAAAAGTTTGAAAGCCTCAGCAGGCAAGATCACACAGAATAAGTCCGCAAATAAAGACACTGTTAATAACTGCTAGGTTATGTGAAATGCTTAAGTTGCTTGTATGCATCAAAACATTGGAAGAACACAATCGAGTAAATCGTGTTCGAGTATGCTGTATGTTCGAGTAGTCTGGACATATGCCTAGGTGGGTGTGGATGATAATACGTGCAAAAAAAGCTATGCTATGCTATATAACGTGTTATGTGGTTTATAGGTTGTATGTATATATATATAAATATATATCTATAATTGTTTGTGCAGTTGCCCCATACATATGCCCCAGTGGACAGCTGTATCAACAGATCGACGGCATTGCAATGGGCAGTCCGCTAGGTGTTTTGTTTGCGAATTTCTTCATGGGTAACGCAGAGACAAACATCATGAAACTGCACAAACCACTTGTATATTGTCGTTATGTTGACGACATGTTTCTGTGCGTCAAATCAAAAGACGAAGTGACCACAATCAAAAAAGCATTCGAAGACACAACCGGCCTGACATACACCAGCGAACATGCACAAAACGGACAACTGCCATTCCTGGACGTCCTCATGCAACTCGAAGGACGAAAGATGAAAACGTGTGTGTACACGAAGCCGACGAATGAAGGACTGTGCCTCAATGCTGCAAGCGAGTGCCCGAACAAATACAAACGCTCCACCATCAGCGCCTACGTTCGTCGTGCAATCACCCACTGCTCAGACTGGGAGTCAACACATAAAGAGCTTGAGCGCTTGACACAGGTACTCGTGAACAACGGCTACTCAAATGAAGATGTGTCTAAAGTCATAAAGGAAACGCTCAACAAACAATTCATTCGCGATGTGCCCGAAAATGAAGATGCACAAGCGATTAATATTTACTACAAAAACATCATGAGCTCTGCATATCGTGTAGATGAAAGAATCATGCGAGAAATTATCGCAAAAAACGTGAAGGCCACCAGCGACACAAAAAAGGTCAAATTGGTAGTATATTATCAGTCGCGAAAAACTGCCAATGTTATTATGAAAAACAGGCCCATGATGGAGAAGCCCAGCAAGTTGCAGCAGCACCATGTCGTATACCGATACACCTGTCCAAATGAGGAGTGTGGGCCTCATTCATACATCGGTATGACGACCACAACGCTGTCGCGACGGCTGACGTGCCACCTCAGCAATGGTGCAATCCAAAAGCACAACATCTCGGTGCACAAACAAAAGATCAATAGGGAGCAGATAGTAGAAAGCACAGAAATCATTGACCAAGAACGTGACATACGGCGTCTGAAACTGCTTGAAGCAATTTACATCACCAACTTGAGACCAGCCATGAACGTGCAAGTTGAAGAAAACGGCATTTTACCGACTCAGAGAGCCCCACGGTCTGAGCCGACTGGGTGTGCCCTTGCTGCAGCACAAGCGTGACGACGCCGATATATATGTATATGTATGTGTGTGTATGTATGTATATGTTTGTGTGTATATGCATGCACGTATATGTATGTGTGTGGATATATGTGTATATATGTATATATATCTTTCATGTAATAATTGTATTGTGTTTTAATTGTTAGATTTCAACTGTTGTCGCATGAGAGGTACCCTGTATATTTAAGCACGTGTTTAACGATTTCATGTTTTGTATTGTATCTTAGCACTGTAATTTGAATTTCTGGTCAGTGTAACTCCTGAAGATGGCTAATGTTAGCCGAAAGACGTCTCGAGGAATAAATACCACCAATGTCTACCAGTGTGTGAGAATGGAGATAGTTAACTCCGAAATACTACGCCAGCAAAACATCGGTCAATTGCTGAACAGACTTGACAAAAGAGACCAACAACTCGCAAGGAATATCGAAACAACACGGAAAAAACTAGTCAACTGCGAATGCGCAATCGATTTTAATCTCGTTTGTTTGAGAGAGAATATATATATATATATGTATATATACGAGGTACGTTCAATAAGTAATGAGAAAATGTCAGGAGAGACATTAAATATGGTATGATCAAAATACTTTTTCATGGAGAAGTACACATGCATATATTCTACAAAATTACTAACTGGCAACTTTCTATGTTAGCAGGTTTGAGCGTAGTGGTGATTGAGGTGGAACCAGTTTGATCCGGTTTGCCGATCTCCGAGCACGTGTCACGATGCAAGGAAATATGGAGCAACGTTACGCCATCAAATTTTGTGTTAAACTTAACAAAACAAAACAAGAAGCTTATGGATTGTTTAAAGAAGCCTATGAGGATGAAAGGATGAGCCAAGCAAGTTTCTACCGGTGGTTTAACAGATTTTCTGAGGGAAATGAACACGTTGAAGATGAACCCAGAAGTGGAGCACCAAAAATTGCACGCAAGGAGGAAAACATTGAGGAAGTGCAAAGGTTAGTGATGCAAGACCGTCGAATATCTGTGAGGATGATATCTGAAGCTGTTGGCATTAGTACTGGCACAGTAGAGACAGTTCTGACCGAAGATCTGAAGCTTCACAAAGTCTGCGCCAAGTTTGTGCCAAAGATTCTGTCCGACGATCAGAAGCAGTTTCGTGTGGAATGTTGCACTGACATTCTCGAGATGATAAAGGCCTATCCAGCTTTCCTGAATAAGGTAGTGACTTGTGATGAGAGTTGGGTGTTCACCTATGACCCTGAGAGCAAACGACAGAGTGCTCAGTGGAAGAACGCAAACTCTCCCAGGCCCAAAAAGGCAAAGATGAGCAAGTCACAAGAGAAGGTCATGGTCATTCCTTTCTTTGACTTCCAGGGGCTCATTCACATTGAATGGGTTCCTCATGGTCAGTCTGTCAATAAGAAATATCATATTACTGTTCTGAGAAGGTTCAGAGAGAAGATGAGGAAGAAGAGGCCTCATCAGTGGAGGAGTGGTCAGTGCTGGTTCCACCAGGACAATGCCCCATGCCACAAGTCAACCCTGGTGACCACTTGGATGGCCGACAGGGGAATGAAAGTGATACAACACCCACCCTACAGCCCTGACCTAGCTCCTTGCGACTTTTTCATGTTCCCACGTATGAAAGACAGCCTCAGGGGAACAAGATTTCAGTCAACAGAGGAGCTGAAAGAGGCATCGGAAAGTTGCCTGAAGGGACTACAGAAGAAGGACTTTGAGGGGGTCTTCAAGGAATGGCAGAGACGCATGAAAAAGTGTGTAGATGTGGGAGGCAATTATTTTGAAGGAGACAAAGTTTTGTAAGCTTGTGAAAATAAATAGTATTTCTGTTGACATTTTCTCATTACTTATTGAACGTACCTCGTATATATCTATAAATGTATATATATATATATATATATATATATATATATATATATATATATATATATATATATCTATATATATATATATATATATATATATATATCTATAAATGTATATATATATATATATATATATCCATAAATGTATATATATATATATATATTTAGATCCAAAATGTATGATGTACTCACGTGTCTGGTGGATAAATGATATAAGATGAAGTTGAACTTCTTCAGACACAAGTGTCTGAAGAAGTTCAACTTCATCTTATATCATATATATATATATATATATATATATATATATATATATATATATATATATATATATATATATATCTATAAATGTATATATATATAGTGTGTACTGTGTTGTGTGCCAGTTTAGGGTGATTATGTGCATTGATAAGTGTAATTTAAGGTACATATCTATCAGTATAGACTGGTTATTCGAGTGCCAACATAAGGCACTGTTGTGTGTTTACAGATAAAATACAAATAGCATCAGAGAGTGCCGTTGTAAACGCCAAACTCTCGTCTCTGATCTGATCTGAATCCAGAACAGCTACAAGCACGCCCAGGAATGTCATCATGTTGTGATCATACTGTGAGTCCGGCGGATAACACAGCGTGTACAAGTCATGCATCATCGCTCACGCAAATATCGATGTCTAAATCAACCAGAAAATATATTAAATAAGTGGTTACTGAATCAATGAAGATCACAGACACTGATAAATGGGTGCAATGACACACACTACAAGTGTTACGTTCTCAGAACGTTTAATTAATACACAAAACATAACCACAGACCGACAACATGATGGAGCTCCCCCAAAATGATTATATTTTCATGCGCCAATGGCTCATGTCACCTACGCTGATATTGCACCTACTTTGCTTTGAATATAAAATTTGTGCTAAACTTATATTCAGTTTGTACAAAAGGACTAAGTTCTATCATAAAATTGATATAATTGTAACTCATTTGATCTAATAGGAAATTATAACCTTTAGAAAAAATGTCGACATTAACACCGCAAAACATACAAAATACGCTATCAAAACACCTGCGGCAACATCAATGTGTTAGTTGAGTGGTTTGACTGTGCTTAGTGATGATTGTAGCGTGAATTGCAAGTAACACAACGCTTTTTATGTATGCAAAGCCGTGATGTCGAATGCTGCTCATGGGGAGACAGTGCAGGAGCGTCTTTATTTTCTCCAAGGCGAACTTCAAAAGTTGGCCAACAATTTTCCACTGTAAGATCTGTCTGTCCATCTGTCCTCATATCCGTCTCTCAAAACATCTTATCGCATTTTTCTTTTAAACAGTATGTTCTTGTACTCCTTGATTTGTCCTCTGCATTTGACCTAGTTGACCACACTATTCTTACTCATGATCTTTCCCACATTGGCTTATCTTCATCTGCCCTATCACTTCTCTGCTCTTGCTTATCCAACCGGACCTTTGCCATAAATTTCAATTCCTCAACTTTTAGTTCTGTTTCTCTATTGTCTGGAGTTCCTCAGGGCTCCATATTATGTCCTTTACTTTTTAACCCCTATATGTCTTCTCTCTGTCCAGTTCTACGGAGCCACAGTGTTGCTTACCATATCTATGCCGACGACATCCAACTATATATCTCCTGTGCCTTCTCTCATCCTTCTCTTCTTTCCAATATCCCACGTGATATTACCTCTTGCACCTCATCTCGACGCCTCCTCAATACTTCTAAATCCGAGTTCTTAATTATTCACCCTCCTTTACTTCATCTGTCTCTCTCCACTACTGTACGTAACCTGGGCATTATTTTTTGTTCAAATCTTTCTTCCTTATTCTGCGTTCTCTTTATCCTATCCGCTCTTGTTTGGACCAACCTTCGGATATCAAATTTGTTCACTCGCTTATTTTTCCCCGTCTTGACTACTGCAGCTCACTCCACCTCAAATTACCTCGGTCTTCTTTGAAAATCCTTCAGCGTATCATCAACCAATCCTGTCGTTTCGTACTCCACCCCACTCGCTGTCGCCACACTTCCTCCTTCCTGTTCCAATTTCACTGGCTCCCCATCATACCACGTATCCACTTTCGCCTATGCTGTCTTGTATACAAACTACTACATGTCTATAAATCTCCAGCTTACTTAGCTGATCTTCTTGATCCTTCCATGAATCAGTCCCGTAATCCACTTCCTTTGTTCTATTCTCGCGCCTTAAATGAATCCCCTTGGTCAGCTAAATCTTTCTCGTTCTATGCTCCTCGACTATACAACTCACTTCCTGTCTCTATTACTTCCTCCCCTTCTTTTCGCCAGTTTTCTTCTTCCCTCCGCAAATATCTATTCTCTATTTTCTTTGATACTGTTCCCCACTCTCTCACTCCTATGCCTCGGTCTGACTCCACATGTCTGTGGTGCTGTATTGTTTTCTATTGTTGTTCCATTGTGTTGTTGTACTCATGCTTATATTTGTTCTTATTTTCTATTGATTCAGTTCTACGCAGAGCTGCTCTTCTGGTGATATTGTCATGTGAAGTCGCTTGTGAATATCCATTCTTTTATGAATTTTTGACTCTGCTGATTCCAAGCTAAATGTTCTCAAATGTTTCAAATTATCACTAACCACAATACGATATCTACGATTGATGTATTCTTCACTTCATGTGTTATTCACTCTTATTATTATTGCTTCTGTAAATAACTGTTTTAGCTTTGTCCGCTTGTTCATACTGTGTAGCTGCTGCGCGCCCGTGTATGACAGGCGCTATAACAAATACACTGAACTGAACTGATGTAGGAAACACTTGTGAATCGTCTGGTGTGGGCCAAATGTGATTGGTGTTTTTAAATTTACCTTGTTGCAGCCGCTATCAGCAGCGTGTTTCCGTCGACGTTTTGTCGGCGCTGGCCGGCTCCATGCTTGACGGCACCGTGTTCGAAATTGTCCATCAGCTCTCCGAGATTCAGCTGATGACCGAAAAGATGGCGTTTCAAGCGCGCCAACAATTGTTGGCCGATCAGAACAGTGACGTCACAAACACACACACACACACACTCACACACACACACACACATAGAGGCACACACACACACACACACACACACACACACACATAGAGGCACACACACACACACACACACACACACACACACACACAGGCGAATTAACGGCTGCTCCATATACTTCCATTTCGTTGCAATTGTAGATATTTATTGTTATTTTGTTTGTGCATTTCATTATATATTTTGTTTTAGACACATGAAAAGCTTATGCTTGTATGTGAGTTTTCAATATAATTTCAAGTTCAAATTATATGCCCAATTAGACATTGTTGGTTGTCATTTATTGAATAATGTATTCATTCATTGTTGATTGTTGGTATTTATTAAGAAGTGTGGGCGGAGTGACATCATGGAGTATTATCGGATGAATTGTTTATTGTCATTAATTTATTATTTTCTTTTCGAACTTTCCTTAGAATTCCTTATTATTTGAACTCCTTTCTATATCTTCCGATACATGGGGTCACCGCAGGGTGGTAATAGTGCTTGCACTCTTCCCATACTTGTACTAGACTTACCTGTAATTAATAATAATAATAATAATAAAGTGTATACACACAATGTATGTATGCGTGTGCGTGTGTTTGTGTGTGGTGACTCCAGAGGCACGACAGAGTATGTTGAAACGGCACCGGCAGGAGTTGGACGACGCGAGTTCTGGTCGCAGCAAGGATCACATGATGACATCACATCAACAACAAGTGCAACAGCTTGTCACCACTCATCAGCAGGATCTGGCGCGCTTCGACATGAAGGTGGTGATGCAGTTCGACCAAAAGGTCAGTGTCTTCGTCTTCTTCAACGAGCTCTAGAACTTTTACACCTAGAATTTTTGTTCTAAACATCTCAACCTTTTTGTTCTAAACATATATACCTTTTTGTTCTAAACATATATACCTTTTTGTTATAAACATATATACCTTTTTGTTATAAACATATATACATTTTTGTTATAAACATCTAAACCTTTTTGTTCTGAACATATATACCTTTATGTTATGAACATCTAAACTTTTTTGTTATAAACACATGTACTTTTTTGTTCTAAACATATATACCTTTTTGTTATAAACATCTAAACCTTTTGTTCTAAGCATATATGCCTTTTGTTCTAAAAATCTAAACCTTTTGTTCTAAACATCTAAACCTTTTTCAGCTACCCGAAATTGTGCATAAATCAAGCATTGCGACACAATCCTACATATATATATACGAATTATGATGATGATGAATTATTATGATGTAATTATGATGCTGTTGGTTATACTTGTAATCATTTAGCCATGGTCTGCTGAGAATTCTAAGGCTAAGCACCACGCATTATATCTACTACAGTATCTAATTATAATATATTTTAGTGTCTAAATAATTATTTTCCACGAACTCTTAGCGATGCAATATAACGGCTTGCCGACACAGCGGTTAACGAATACTCGTGTGACCGTTTTGAAATTTGCCCGCCCAGCTAACCGAACAGCAAGTGATACTGGAGAAGACAGGGTTGCCAGTTTTCCACGTGACAAACGAGCCGCAGGAGATACAATTGCAGCGCCACTTGCTCGCCATGATTGCCGACATCAACGCTTTACAGCTGGCGCCACTTTCTCACGACCAGGCGGGGGCAGACTGAGTGCACTGCTGTGTATATTCCATAGTTTCTATTGTTGGGGTCAAATGAAACTTTAGTAAGAAAGTTGCGCGGATCGGAGAAACCAAATCCCAGAATTAATATCTTTATGGTGCATTGATTACGTGAATAAACTGTACAAGAATTTAATTGAAGACTTCATTCAAAGCAAGAGAATTAAGTATATTAGCAATAAATAAACGATATATATAGTCGATCCAAAGACACTTGTAAATATAAAAATAATAATGTGTCAAGTCCGTAACAAAACGTATTTATTTGAAACATTACAATTTATCGAAATTCATAACAATAAAAAAATAATAATAAAATAGCGTCAACACAAAGATAAAACGAGAAAATAAAAAACGTTTTCTTCAAAGGGAAAACACGAAAAACGTATGCGAAATTGTTTTATCACGTGACAACACTTAAGCGCGTCTTCTCATCTTGAGGCTACATACCACATAATGTGACGTCGAAATGGCACTATTAAGGCACCATATTATTGAACAGTTATTATTACAAAATCCATATTATTGAACAGTGGTTTCATATTGTTCAAATAACACACACACACATAGGCACAACAAACAATTGATATACATTTCAAACAAGATTGAACAGTTTTCGTATCAAATAGCATATATTCATTCTTCACATGAAAAACACATTTTCGCGAGGTGGCGTTATTAATAAATATCACAATATTTCTGAAAAAGTACATACTGGAGCTAAAAGACACACTCTCATTTACAGCACACGCCCTATTTTTAAATTGAAAATTTATACCAGATAAATATATCATATACACGGAGAAATACGCTATATCCAATTACATTTACTGTTGTGAAACCCGTCTGTGTTTGTCGTACACGTAGCATCTGAATTGCAGATGCACACGAATGGCTTTCGACACGGCGCCGGCGCTTGTAGACGATGGTGCTGCCACCTGGTGAGAAGAAGCGGTACGACGTTTTCCAGCAGCGGACAGAAGCTCGAGACATTGTCTTGTATCTGCGTCTAATTCGTCTGTGCGAATCAACATTTTTTATCATTTTACCTACGTTAGTTATCTTTATATTATTATTTTTCTATTTTTCTACCTTATTTATTTATTTATACATTAATATTGCGTAACCACTATGTATCATTCTCTCAGACAGTACAATTACAATGCGACATTGAACAAACGGATACATGTACATGTAGAAACATTCTTAAGCGCACACATACAAACAAACACACACCTATAGAAAGAGACACGCACACACATACACATACAGACACAGATACACACACACACACCCACATACACACACACACAGAGAGAGAGAGAGATATATATATATATAGAGAGACAGACACACACACGCAGGCACACACACACAAACAGACACGCACACACACATACACGTACAAACACACACACACACACACATACACAGACAGACACACACATGCAGGCATACATACACACATACACACACAGAAAGAGAGAGAGAGACAAATATACCGACATATAGAGACACACATACACACACACACAAACATTCACACACAGAGACACACACAAACATTCACACACAGAGACACACACAAACATTCACACAGAGACTCACACACACAAACATTCACACATAGAAACACACACAAACATTCACACACACAGACACACACAAACATTCACACAGAGACTCACACACACAAACATTCACACATAGAAACACACACAAACATTCACACACACAGACACACACAAACATTCACACACACAGACACACACAAACACTCACACATAGAGACACACACACACAAACATTCACACACACAGACACACACAAACATTCACACATAGAGACACACACACACAAACATTCACACACAGAGACACACACAAACATTCACACACACAGACACACAGACACACATACATAGAGACACACACACGAGGTGCGACGTCACATTACTCACCCTGAACAAGCACTTTGACTTTGCCACTTTGACCGAAGCCGCCGGCAATTATCGCTCGCTGACCGCTGGACAAACGCACGCGCATGCCGTCAAACGGACGCCAATCGGCCTCTTTCTTGAACAATCCGCGTACTATCAGCTCCACACAACCATCGCCGGCTGCGCTAGCTAAGTTGTTGACGGATGCGTCGGGCAGCGTCAAAGCCCGCTCGACGACACCGCAGCGCCGTTTGATCTTGTAGACGCCGCGCAGCTGTTGGCCGCACAAAGCAGCTGCCGTCGCCGACGTGTTATCTGCAGTGGTTGCGATTGTTGAAGAGATCGAGAGAGGTTGAACGAGACGACCGTGAAAGGCCAGTCGGCAGCTAGGCGTGTGACAGTCCATATCGAGCCGGGAGCCCACGAGGCGACAGTCGGCAGCCGTAACCACAGCACGCTCCAGCACCAGTAATGCTTCGTACCAGACGCGTGAGCGGTCCACAAGCCCGGCTACCGAATTGTCTGTTGGAGTCGACATACACACACACACAGACAGGGAAAATGTAGCTGTATTAAAAAGTAATGTATAAAAGACAGATCACAATACCAATGCACAGACAATACGCAATAACCAGTCACTTTGCACCATTTACCGCACTTTCGTCACTGATCTCTCAAACATCTCCCTCACCGTTCATTCAAATACAACAAACAGCGAAAACGTCAAAGTAAACCGCAAACAATAATTTCACGTGATTTCACAACAAATACACCTCCATTCGGGCAATTTCTCAACAAGTAAAATATAAACTAAACTGTGAACACAATATTTAACAGAAAACATTTGCAATCAAGGGCGTAGATCTGTGTCGAGGCTCGGGGGATGACAGCCATCATAAGTTAGAATAAAAAGTTGGCTCAATTGGCCAATTACATGGTACTCTTAATCGTTTCCAGCTTAGTAAATTACAACATATTTCATCCATATTCCAATTCATACTCTCGGTTTCATATATACATCGTTTTGGGCGCTTCCAATACATGAAGCCACCGCAGTGTGGTAATAGTGCTTGCACTCTTCCCCCATGCTACTGGATTTGCCTTGAATCAAGGATAATCAATTTTGTCTTCCACAAAGGTGGACGTTGAAATTGGCACTTGTTTGGTAGATTGGCGAAAAGTAAAAGGTGTAGCCAGGAAAATGAAAGCTAATGAAGAAAGGAGCAAAAGAAATCAACGATAAATCAAAAGAAATGATCAAATCAAAGGGATAAATAAAAGTGTATATATATACAACCGTGTAAGAGACTGATTAAGATAAAAAACACACTGTTTTCTTGTTGTTGTTCGTTGAGCTGCTTGTTGGGCAAGAGACTGACATCCTGGTTGATTCCTTCGACATCATCATTGTCGACGTTTGCTTGTTCGTCGTTGTCAGGAATATGCGGCAGTTGTTGACGCGGTAGACTCGCGTCAAAAGTCCACCTAACTCCCGCGCCACGGCCTTCAACATCAACATTAAACAGGACGCTACTTGAAATAAATTAAGGGACTGAAGCCTCCCCAAAATGTTTCCATCAACTCCTCATAAACGAGACGTTCACTAAAATAAGTCAAGATAAACATATGTCTATAGAATTTGTTGATATAAGCATTATCGCAAAGCATTTGGGACATTATTGTGTGTGTAAATGTGTGTATATATAATTTATAAATACCCCAAGTCATGACCTTCACACGCTACCTAGTCACTCATACATAATTCAGGCCCCCAAAATTACACTCTGGATCCGCTAGTGACAACATTGTTTGCATCTGTGCTTGCGCATTTATTTTTCTCAAGTGCGCGTCGAAGAAAATGACGCAAGAATGCGTTTCACGTTAAACCGACGTTCCCTTCCAACATCGTTTTTCATTCCTTAACATTCAACATTAGAAATATTCGGCCATACATCAGTACAGTGTCAAAAAGTGGCATATTACCCAGACATTGGTCTAACCTGTTTCTGACGGAAAATGTTCCTAGAGGCACGCCAAAAAAATACAAAAGGTTATTTTCAAGAGCGTAGAAATATGTCGAGGCTCGGGGGGATGACAGCCATCATGCATTAGTGTTCAAAAGTTGATTCAGTTGGTCAATTGCATGGGACATTAAACCATTCGCGGCCTATTCAATCACAACATATATACCTCAATGAGAAGTATATTGCCGTATACTGATACTTTTTTGCTATGCTGATTTTGATGACAGCAGAATGAACTGAACTCAGCAGAATTCTCGAGGAGTATACTTGCATATTCACCACCCCAGTCAATTTGCCAGAGGGTATAAACACCCCAGGATCTAGACCCGTGATCTTGTTCACCTTGTTCCCCATCATCATCTTGGTCATCTTGATCATCGCGATCGGTGAGCGCTTCCTTATCGGCCACGAAGATGCGCAGTTCTCCCACCACAGTCTCATGCCCCAGCGTGATATGATAACGAGTCTTGCTAGCGACTCGACCGCGGTAATACGCTATCCTATCCACACGCGCACACAATTGGGGGACAATTAGAAAATAGAACACGACATATCTGTTTGAACGACACCTCTGATTAAACGGCATTTTGATGAATTCTTCTCTTTTAACAATAGCTATGACTGACTGATTTTTATTAGTGAATTTGTAATTATTTATTAGCAATGTGTTAGTGTTTTTTGCAAAATAAATATACATATGTTGGTTCTTTTTTCATCGATACAATATACCGTATCTTCTCAAAATTATGAACAGATAGTCGAAAAATATAGCGGAATAAATGTTTATAGAGGACAAAGATAGAGGCGCTCAAATAGAGGTTTTACAGTATATGTACATACATATATAGAGTACAGTAGATTTCTTACACGCTCCACTCCCGAAAACCTCATAAAAGCGCTAATATTCACAAGCAAAATAGCAACACATATACATTTACACACATATAAAAAACATAAATCAATATTATAATACAATACAACACCAGCATCAGTACACATTACATACAAGAACACACACACCCACACGCATGGACAAGTTAGAAAAACGTGACACACGCTAAGACAATACCGCTGTAGTTGCGCATTTACCCACTAGATGGCGTTGTGTGTGTGTGTGTGTGAAGCTTGCCTGCGCACGCGCACAATGGCCGCTTGCACCGGCGTCAAATAGCCCGGGGCGGCCAGAAGACACCGCTCCACACGACCTGGCTCCAGCTGCGTGACACACAGACCAAGTCGCGCGCCGGCCGTGGCTCGGGTTACGGCACGCCGAAATACCTGCAATGATTTCACCTTGCGTGTCAGCTTGAGTGAGGCGATCTCAACGGTCTGTTGTGCAAAAACACACACACACACACATGTAAACAGAGACACACTACCACTTCACATACACATGCAGTTTACAACCAAACGCACACACACACACACGGACGTACAGACAAATTCACATATAATCAACACATTACAATTATTGACAATATTAACATCAATTATGTCTAAATTATTGTGGTTATTAATACTAGTAATAATACTGTGATATTGCAATAATATATTATTATTGTTGTTATTATGCCGTTCGATCTGACATCATTGACGGCCACAGTTCCTTGCACGATTGTGCCTGTGAGAACGGTTCCCTGGCCGCGAATGCCGAAACAATGATCCACAGACATGACCAGAGGCGCACTACAGCACCGACCCGTGGGCACATAGGTGTTCTGCACAATAGCCTCCATCAGAACGGACATATCGCCACTGGCTGACACACAGACAGACATACACACATACAGTTTGATGTTGGTGTAGCCAGGCAAAATATTTTCCTTGGTACACACGAAATTGAACTGGATTTTCATATTTTTATAAGACACATTCTACAAATTTATGCATGTTTTATAAATACATCAGATAAGTTATATAAACGTGTTATTTAGTTTATTATTTAGTACTATTATTTTGTTTTTTAGCTCATAAGGTAATGTATTGTTTACCGATAAAATGTAAAATACGATTACGTAATAAACGTTGCGATATTTCACTGAGCTTACTGATATTATATTTATATCAGATAAGCCCTACACATACATGATTATCCTGCACTGTGTCTATATAATGAACACACAGTGTGCAAGACATGAATACACTGAACTCAACTGAACACTGAACTGAACTGAATACACTGAACTGAACACACATACTTACACACACACACACGGACACATTGAAACAGAAAAGCGTGAAGAGAAAATCAAACCGTATATGCATAGCTAATATATATAATGATTTCCAAAATACAATAAGACTTAACCAAGAGAAATTTCCCGTGATGTTTTTATTTGGAAAAATGGAGATTTGATAGAGTGAAGTGATGGAGAGAGTTTATTGTAAATACGGGTCAATAAGATAGAGAGGCAACGATTATAGTGAGAATGTCTAGAATGAAAGAGGTTCCACTAGGCCGAGGGTGGATTCCTTGTAAGGCACACACACTCACATACAGACATACACACACCGAGCACACACACACAGAGACATACACATCCGAGCACACACACACACATAGACCTAACCCATAAACCTTCACATAACCCTGTCAAAAAAAGAAAAAGCATGCACATACACTTACGCACCCACACATACATACATACACACATACATACAACATACATATATACAACACATACATACACATACATACAACACATACACACACACACACATACATACACATACATACAACACACACACATATACATGCATACATACAACACATACACACAGACATACAACACACACATAGACACACACATATACAACACATACAACACACACATAGACACATACAACACATACATACACACACATATAACACACACATACACACACATACATACAACACACACATAGACACATACATACACATACACACACACATACAACACACACATAGACACATACATATACAACACACACATAGACACACACATACAACACACACATAGACACATACATATACAACACACACATAGACACATACATACACACACATACAACACACACATAGACACACACACACATACACATACACACACACACACACATACACACACCGCAGTCTGCCGGTTGAGCAGCGACGGTGGCTCCCTCTGTGACGGACGGACAGGCCGACACAGCCACGACAGGACACGGCGCATCGGCGGCGAACGCCGTTGTCTGCAGCGTCGCCAACAGCCGGCGCGTCATTTTGCGCACGAGCGTCGAGCGCTGGTCGGGCGGCAGCAGGTCGCATTTGTTGAGAACGACAATCAGAGCAGATTCGGCGTGGGGATTAGCGGAGGTGTCTGCGTCGGATTTGCCGCCAGGGCTTTGGCGGCGTCGGCGGCAGAAAACCTCGCCAATCACCAGACACTCGGCCGTCTGAGTCTGCACGCCGCGTGTTACGTCCACAACCAACAACATCAGGTCAATAATCTGCGCACCTGCCGACACATCCATACACATACACATACACACACACGAGCAAGCTCCATAGAATAGCGGTTCCTTACCGACCGAATATTGCACTCCCTGATTTAGTTGTAGCACACCTGCCTCACAAGCGGGAGGTCCGTAGTTCGAAACCCGGTGGAGGAGAATTCTTTCGGGTGGATTCTATAATCCAACAGTCCCTGTCCACCCAGCAGTAAATGATGGTACCAGATATCAGTCATGTGTTGTGCCATGCATTCTGGGGAGGTGGCCCTCTCTAATACGTCTTCCATCCTTGTGGCGCCATAACGTGGAGAGGGTCGGTTCTGCGGTGGCAGCGAGCTGCACGGGACACACCTGTGTGTGTTCATAAGCTTCGGCTTCTTCCCGTGTAGCATCTGCTACTTGAGGTTTTCAACCAGTTAACCTTTTACAGGGGTTCTCACACACATAGCAGCCTGGTTCCTGATTTCTGAAGATTTATGCGGAAAATTAAAGAAAATGTATATTCATACCTAAGTATTATGTTATTCATTGGATAATAGACTTATTGCTTAATCCTCTCAGACAATGTGCTCAAATATATATGCCTTTTGCCACACATTAAATAAAAGTCTTGTTATTACGTTGCTTGTATACTTATAGTTTTCATATAGCTCACTGACTAACGAAAGTACGCTAAATTGCTACTGCTGCAGTTGTCAGTCGAACACACAAATAATCTGTCCAAACATAAACACCTCCAATAATTGTGCGGATGAGCGAGGCGTGGCCGGGACAATCGACTAGCGTGTACTGCACGCGCGAGTAGCCCGCCTCCAGCACGGATGGCGGAGGCGGCGCCGAGAAACTGCTGAAGCCCAGATCGATGGTGATGCCGCGCTCCTGCGATTGGCGGTGCTTATCGAAACAGGCAGTGCTGGCGACACAGCTGAGCGCTCGGGCCAGCGAGGTTTTGCCGCTGTCCACGTGGCCCAACACGCCAACGTTGAAGTTGAGCACAGTACCATCATTATCAGCCATCGCGACACAAGCTGGCTGGTGTTGACTTTTGAGCTTGGCTGTTGTGTTTGGTTGATAAGACAGTTGAGTTTCGTCGATCAGATTTGATAGACTCGCATCTGAAAATTTTATATATATATAGGGATTAATCTAGCATAAACTATGCATTCACGGTCCCTAAACTATAACTTCATACGTTCATAAGGTGACCAATACACTTATGGCGCGGCATGTGAAATTATGTAGCGCGCCCCCGAGTGGCAAGTACGCCTGTTCGTATGTGTTGTGTCTTTGCTTACTTCAGCGATAACTCAGAAAATACAAGTTCGCCAGAACTGAAACGTATATATATATATATATATATCCTTCAATATTCACAAAACAAACAAACATAACACAAAGAAATCCACACAGCACAAGCTCAGCACTCCGACCTGCTATATCCGCACGCACGCACTCACTGTCTATGCATATTCATAAATGTCGACGAATTATAATAAAAACAGAATACACAACACCTCCCACGTAGCCTGAGATTACGACCAGGCGGCAACATCACATGACCAGTAACGACGCGGTTGAGGTACACGCGATGATCTACACGGGTTAGACGGACCATGCTCTGCTTCAGCGAAACGAACGCGACGTTGATATTTATTCGGCTTCGGCAGCGGCTCAGCAGGTTGACTCGAGTGTGATGATTCATGCAGGTCTTCTCCTGGTTCTGTGTCCTCTTCGGATGTGTGTCGCGGCCGCAGCTGCTCAATGTGACGCCTCCAGATGGGACCCTGGGGCACCACCTTAACTGTGACGCTGCGACTTCCTAGACGCTTTCTCATGATTGCTGGAACCCATCGAGGATCCAGATCAAGGCGCGGACCACAGTAGAGAGCATAGCACGCATCACCTTCTCGATACGAAGGTACTATTTTGGCCACATCTTCCTGAAAGGACTTGTTAGACATCTTGTGTTGCTTCTCCTGTGCTACATGAGCGGGTGACGGTAGAAGTGTGTCAATCATTGTACGGATTTGTCGCCCGTTCAGCAATTCGCTTGGCGAATAACCGCTCGAATTAGGAGTGCGTCTGTACAACATGAGGAACTGTTGCAGAGCCTGCAGTGGCGGCAACGTGGATTTTCGCAAAGCCTGCTTGAAAGACTGAACTAAGCGCTCAGCAGCACCGTTGGTTGAGGGATGATATGGTGCACCGGTCAAATGCACTATACCCTTCTCTCGGCACCACGACTCGAACTCATCATCTTTGAAAGACGCAGCGTTGTCTGTGACAAGCGTATGAGGATATCCGAAGTGAGCGCACTCTATCTCCAGCAATGCAATGGTAGACTTGGCAGAAATCGAAGTAGTCGCATGGATGCACGGGTATTTCGTGTATGCATCGATCATCAATAACCAGTTGTGGCCCATGAAGTTTATAGCATGATCTAGATGAATCCTACTCCAAGGCTTTTCCGGTAGCATCCATGGGTGAATTGGAGGTTTGGCAGGTAAATTTTGATGAGCCGCACACGCTGAACATTCTCTACACGTCTTTTCAATATCCCTGTCAACATTAGGCCAGTATACGGACGTTCTGGCCAGCTGTTTCATTCTTTGCATGCCGAAATGTCCCAGATGTAGAATCTGTAGAACCGCGGGACGTAGTAGTTCAAGAATGACCACTCGTGTACCGTAGAGTAAGCAACCGTGAGCCACGGATAGCGAATCCGCCAGGCCACGGATAGCGAATCCGCCAGGCCACGGAAAACTTTTATCTCAGCGGACGGCTCCTCCCCTTCCTTAGCGGATGACCATCCCTCTCGACAGAAGCGAATCACGGTAGAGACAATTCGGTCCTTCGAAGACGCTTTCTGTAATGTAGAACGGCTACAAGCAGTTAGTTGTTCATTGACCATCTTGATAGCCATCACCGTGTCGACGTCGTTGTCATCTTCCTTCGCATCGAATGCATCATCAGCACCAGATGGAAGGCGATTGAGTGCATCGGCATTTCCATGCTCGGTGGTCTTGCGGTACTCTATGACATAGTCATGTTGACTCAGTTGTGGTGCCCATCTTGCCAAGCGGTTTGCAGCCAGCTTTGGAGTAGCTTTTGTTGGTCCGAACAAACTTAGCAATGGCTTGTGATCTGTAATCAAGATGAAGCGTCGACCATGTAAGTAGTGATAAAATTTATTCAGAGCAAAAATGAAAGCTAGCGCCTCACGCTGAATCTGACTGTAGTTCTTTTGACTAGCAGTTGGCGTTTTTGAGGCGTTGCATATCGGCCGTTCGCTACCATCAGGGTAGCGGTGAAACAGTACGGCTCCCACTCCGACCTCTGATGCATCACATGAAATACCAATAGGCAATGACGGATCATAGTGCGCCAAGATTATATTTGAAGACAGCATGCTTTTTAACCTTTTGAATGCTGTTTCATCCGTCTCCTTCCATCTCCAGGGAACATCTTTTTGCACAGATTTTGTAATGGTTCTGCAACACTCGATGAGTTCTTGAGAAACTTGCCATAAAACTGCACCGAGCCCAGAAATGATTTAACACCAGCACGGTCAGTTGGCGCAGGCATGTCGAGCACGTGATCAACTTTTGCCCCTTTGCTGACGCCACGTTTGGACAATGTATGCCCCAAATACTCGACAGAGGGTTGAGCGAATCGGCACTTGCCTAAACGACAACGAACACCTTTCTCTAAAAGAGGCTTCAACAGTGCTTAGATTTGATAAATGACTATCTTCGTGAGCACCGCTGACAAGTATATCGTCCAAATATACAGCTACTCCTGGGAGATCCACTGTTAGTTTATCCATTATCTCTTGGAAGTAACTAGGTGCAGAGCAAATGCCGAAAGGCAAGCGTTTCTGTAAGAGTACACCACGGTGAGTGCTGAGCGCCAATCTTTTCTGGCTCAGCGGACCCAATGCAATCTGATTATAAGCATCGGCGAGATCTATTTTTGAAAAACCACAATTCCCACCAAGCCTGCGCAGAAGGTTTTCAGGCGAAGGAATAGGGTGGCGGTGTGGTTCTAGTTGCGCATTGATTGCAACAGAATAGTCACCACAAACCCTGATCTGAGGCTTCGATTCACCAGTTTTCAATGTCTTTCGTACCGGAACGACCGGAGTTCCACTGTCATTGAAACTTGTGAGCTCCCAGATACCTTTTGACATACCGGCATCGTACGCCAGACCCAAATCTTCTTGTACTGAAAAAGGGAACAGGTCTTGGCCTGCAGAAAACTGGCTTGTAGTCGGGTTTGAATTGCACCTCTAGCTCAAAATCTTTCAGAAGTCCCAGCTCCTCTTTGAACAAATCCGTGAGCTCGGAAAAAAAAGATTTTCACAGGCTTGCTTCCAAGGATATATCCATTGCAGCAATAGCATCTCTACCAAGTAGGTTTAGACCTGGAATCGACGATACGACAAACGGAATGTCGAATTCATTCGCCGTTGAAGTTGATTGTGTCCTCGCGGTGAACATGCCGAGTATGGGCATTGAATGCTGGCTCGCTGACTCATAACGTCTGTCGACGGCTTATAGCTTCGGCTTACCTAACGAAGACCAAATCTGCTTCGACAGGAAATTCCCGCCAGTGCCAGTGTCAAGCTCTACATTGCATGAGCGACCTTCAATTTTTATCGGAACCTCCAGCCTTGGCAGTTTTGAAGTTTCAAGATGAATTTCATGAACCATTTCACGCCGAGATATCTGTTTCACCGGAGTGACTCTTGATCTTTTCTTCTGTTCTTTTTCCTTGGTGCGACATGCAGCTTCGATATGTCCGTTTTTTCTGCAATAAGAACATTCGCTGCTCAGGTGGCGACACGTGTTTGCCTTGTGTCCCACTTTTCCGCAACGGTTGCAGATGTGTTTTACATCTCTGTCAGCAGCACCGGCACTGTCCACACGTTCCGCAAATTTACTCCGACGAAATGTGTCTGCTCTTGATTGCAGTTTCTTCACTTCAGTAGTAGACCCGCCGTAGGCCGTTTCTTTTGCCACCTTGGCAGCATCTTCCACTTCCAGAGCAGTCTGAACAGCGACAGCGAATGTAAGCCTGTCGTCATCTATTTTGAACAATGCTTCCAACACCGCCTCATTTTTTTACGGAGCAAGTGAAGCGTGTTCTAAGTGCTTCGTCTTGCGCGTCCCGAATCGAAGAAAAGTCACAGGTTGCAGTATCATGACGTATCCGCGCAGCAAGTTCTTGGATAGTCTCTCCTGGTTTTCTGCGTGTGTCGCTCCAGAAACGAAAACGTTCTCTTACGACAAAACGTTTTGGATTGTATTGCTACATCATAAAAACAGTAATTTCCTCCATGCTCAGGTTGTTTATTTCCTTGGGTGGAGATTGCTGCGAGGCAAGGTTGGACAGCATCTTGTAGATGACCGGACTTTGATTCGTTAGAAAGACTTGTGCGTGTTTGTCCAAAGGAACCGAATTTGCCCCTATGAACGTGCAGAATCGTGAGTAGTAGTCAACCCATAGCTCATTTGTATGATCAAATGGCGCAAAACTCGGAATACTAGCTTGAGAAACAGCTGTACTCGGGCTCTGACTTTGACTGAACGCCTCAAGAAATCGCCGCATTTGCAAATGTTGTTGTGTCATCTGCTCCTGCATGAGCGTTATCAAATCCTTGATTTCAGCCATATCAAGATAAAAAGTAGCAAATTAGCAAATATGAGCCGCAAACATAATGGTTGATTTCACCAAAAAAATACTCAATAAAGCAGAAATTTCAAAATGTGGATACCATCCTCGTCGCCATTTTTCTGTTGTGTCTTTGCTTACTTCAGCCATAACTCAGAAAATACAACTTCGCCAGAACTGAAACGTATATATATATATATATATATATCATTCAATATTCACAAAACAAACAAACATAACACAAAGAAATCCACACAGCAAAAGCTCAGCACTCCGACCTGCTATCCGCACGCACGCACTGTCTATGCATCTTCATAAATGTCGACGAATTATAATAAAAATACAATACACAACAGTATGTATGGCTGTGTGTTGTTTTTCCGTTGTGACGGCCCAAGATGCGACCTGGCCCAAGATGCGACCTCGACGCTTGCGACGCGTATAAGGCATTCAATGCCTCCTAGGGTCTGTTATTATCTGTTATGAAATTGCATTTGTTGTTTGAATAGTTTCTTGCTGTCATATTCTGAGTTCACATTGATTTAATAAGTCTTATTGGGGCCTATATTTACTTGAGTGCTTATTCTGGTGTCTTATTTTCGTTGCAGTGGAAGTTGTTTGGACCAATTCCATTGTTTGTTGTGTTTTGTTGTGCGATTGATTCTGATAGCTGTTTGTTAATACCGCAGGTGATTAAGTGGTTAAACTGATAAGCGCACGTTTATTTTCTGCTGCCTGTTGTTTTCGGCAATCTTTTAGCTTTCTCATGTGTGCTTGATCTGGTTTTGATGTTTCTGTATATTGTGTGTGTATACGTGTTTGCTATATTTGATCCATTCTATTTATTCTTGCCGTTGATTATTTGTGCTCGCATATGTGGTTATATGCGCTATACGAAATATATTATTGCTTGATTGGTCTTGTTACTTTGTTGGTTAGTACACGAGTTAAACTGTTTTCCCTGGTGGTTAATAGGTTAAATCCCTAAGTGACAGCTGCTACACGGGAAGAAGCCGAAGCTTATGAACACACAGGTGTGCACCGTGCAGCTCGCTGCCACCGCATAACCGACCCTCTCCACGCTATGGCGCCACAAGGACGTAAGACGTATTAGAGAGGGCCACCTCCCGAGAATGCATGGCACAACCCATGACTGATATCTGGTACCATCATTTTCTGCTGGGTGGACAGGGGCTGTGGGATTGTAGAATTCGCCCAATGAAATTCTGCTCCGCCGGGTTTCGAACCACGGACCTCCCGCTTGTGAGGCGGGTGTGCTAACAACTGCACCACGGAGTCCACAAAAGGGTGGTGGGCTTTATGTTGGTCAAACGGTGACGAGTGTCGAGAAAGTATTTCTGTGCTGGCCGTGACTGCGAAAACCCGTGTGGCGGCCGGACCTGCGGTGTGCCAGCCGGGACCGTGAGGCTTTGCCCCCGCAAAATTACACGCGAACATAGCCTTCTCTACTGATGTGTTTAAATGCGTATGGTCAACAATCTATATATGGTCAATATGTGGACAAAGTAGGCTACGCACACTAAAAACTATTGAAGTTCATGTAACTTAAATCACTACTCTGGGGGATGTGAGGGTATATTTACAAACATCGATGCCCTCTTCAATAATCAAACATCAGATTCTCCAGTGGGCGTCCAAGTTCAAACTGCATGGTTGGTATAACACTTGTTCAGCATCAACCAATCTGATTCTACTCAGATTAGTGTTGAACACAATGTGTGTGTGTGTGTATGTGTATGCTCGAATTTCGTCCATGAGAAGCAGGTCACAGCGAGCAGCGTGGCAGCTATGAGACCCCGCCTCTGAGCGGATAATACTTTCCATGGTGAAGGGGAACCTGTAGTCATTGTGGACATGTACATCTGCATTCCACTCTGCTAGCCCCGTGGCAGAACTAGATTTGATTTAGTAAGAAATGGTGATGCTTTGATTGTAAGCCGAGCTGTAAATCAGCCATGCATTCTCAGAAAACAGTCACTCAAGAGACACTTCGACAGTCAACAATGAACTAAATAATTGCAGAAGAATCTAAGGATGAACCAAGCCTGTGGGTCACTACAAATGACCCCTATGTGAATGCACGTGTACACCTACATACATTTAAAACGTGTTTAGGTAGCTTCGATTCGTTTAGTTCGATTCGTTTGTATTCGTCTTCGATTAGTTTTTCTTAAATATGCACATGCTCACGCGTAGAAAAACAAACCACCGATCAACGATTTTATTCGGTTTAATTGCCAAACAAAGCTCGTAGAAATAGTCAGAAATACAGGACTGACAACATAAGAGATGAAAAGGAGGAAAAACGAAAACAGATGGAGCATGCAATGAACACATGTGGAGAACACGCTCAAAACGAAATTCCCAAGAAACTCATGTTTGGGGCCTACAATACGACTACACCACAAACACAAAGACAAATACGCACAAAGACAAAAATCGTTCACAAAGACAAATATCACCTAGATAATAGCTCAACGTCTGCAGCTATTTTCCTGAACAGATACCATTCCCACAACAAAACACAACGAACAATGGAATTGGTCCAAACAACTTCCACTGCAACGAAAATAAGACACCAGAATAAGCACTCAAGTAAATATAGGCCCCAATAAGACTTATTAAATCAATGTGAACTCAGAATATGACAGCAAGAAACTATTCAAACAACAAATGCAATTTCATAACAGATAATAACAGACCCTAGGAGGCATTGAATGCCTTATACGCGTCGCAAGCGTCGAGGTCGCATCTTGGGCCAGGTCGCATCTTGGGCCGTCACACCGTGTTATTGTGTGTGTGCTTGTTTGACCATGTGTGTGTGTCTGCACGTGTATCCTGTCTGTCCCGAGCTGGTGCTGTTATTGATGTTTTAAGCGTGCAGCTGTTGAAACTCTACGACACAACACGCTGTGCGTCGATCTATGGAGATGACTCCCGGTGAAATAAAGCAATAATTTCAAGCGAATGTCTTGATGAACGAGCCAGAACCAAGATTCCAGCCGCGAACCCTCGACAGTTAAGTTCCTGTACTATAAAAAAAATATATATATTCAGAGACAGGCGCGAGTAGGCATCGCTGCCCCACGCGCGCCCACAAGGCATCACACCAGAGTCAAACCTAGAACACGCTCACACCGTCACACACGGTAGCACACACGGACAAGCACACACAGTTGAGACAGTCACGCACAACAGCCAATCAGTGGCGAGCTGGACAAGTGCTCGCCGCCGCGGGACAAAAACACGTAACAGCATGACATACATGCACAGTAAACTACACACTAAAACGCTCACACTCTCACACAATCTCTCACTCTCTCTCTCGCACCATACACTATCACACAACAGTTGCCAAGCTGTTTAGCTATGCGGCAACTTCATAATCACAAACTGTAGTTGAGAGCTTCCACTGCGGTTCAGAATATATATTTAAAGACAGGCGCGCGTGGGACAGCGATGTCCCACGCGCGCCTACAAGACAACACCGCACAGCGAGCACGCCCGAACACGACTCCCCACACACACACACATCGCATCGCCACGAACCATTTCACCTTGATATCACCACGACAACACAATCAGTGCTAAGAGTTTTTAACAAATGCCCCACGGCTATCAGAACAACTAGATATCGCGCAAGACTGACAAGTACATGCACACATCACCCACAAACATTTGGGTGTTTACGTATTATCGGGAGGACCGGTTAGGTTAGGTTACCATTATTTTGGAATGTGTTTATTACTAATCAGAATTTTACCTAACCTAACCTAACCGGTCCTCCCGATAATACGTAAGGACCAACATTTGACAATAAAAGTCAAGATTTTTTGCTAAAAAAAGACAAAATGCTCTTGGTGCCGGCTGCCGATTTGGCAAGATTCTTCTCTTTTGTAGTCAAAACACGCTGATTCATTGCCGTCGCTGTTGAAACACCGCTGTAGTCCTCGTCCGGCGAGGTGGCCGGGGTTAGGCGCGCTTTCTTGCCGACCGGCGGCAGACCAACGCTCGGCTGTTCAATGTGCAGACGCTCGCCAAGTCTCAGCACGATCGCCTCGGGCAAATACCGCGCCAAAATAGCGCACGCCTCACTAACATACAACGTGTCGGGAGGTTGAGTATTGCGTGCAGGCAGTGATGATGCGAGCGCCGCTTGTGTCTGCAAACAAGCAGCCACCGCCATCACTCTGCCTTCCAGCCAGCCCAGTGTGTGCGCCTCATTGTACACATAAGCACACACATCGGCGTCGACCGCTCTTGTGTCGGCAATGAGCGCCAGTCGATCAAGTGCAACACAATCCAGCAGCCGGATCGAGTCTGGAAACTGTTCGTCACACAACAGTTGATCCAGCGTCTGAGCCACGCATCCACTCTTGTGCAGATAGAAGAGCACCGTGTAGAGCGGGTCATACGGAGTGGCCACAAACAGTCGGCCGTCGCTCTCAACAGAGTTGCCAATGAACCACGACCGCGGTCCATCTGACACGCAGTTTAGTTCCAGCAGCGTCTGCGTGCCGGAGCGCAGCAGCATTAGGGCACCACCAGCACCATCAGCACACGGAATCTTTAACGATGTATAGATAGCGTCACCATCGTCTACGCAGCCGTCTTTCAAGATGAATACTTTCCGCTTCATCACAGCTCCCACAACTTCTGAATCAAACAACAACTTGTCGATGTCCCTATTTTCACCAAGCAACTACACAAACCCAATCATTAATATGTACGCAAAGATTAACAACGCGCGTATTAAACCTCCAAACCTAAATTTTCGAATCAACTATACAATTACAGCAATGATCGAAAGTTAAGCGCCGCATACGTAAGGACATATGAAACTATGTGTGAAAAACTAATTTGGGATTTGAATTTAGCTTTGGATTTAGGCTTGTTTTACCAATTGTTTTTTTAGTTCACATAAATTGAGAAATAATTTGTGTACCCCATTGACAACCACTTAGAACAACGTACATAAAACCGTAGAAATTATTGCATTGATTTAATCAACGAAATTACCTTACTGTGTATTTTGTTTTTCAGTCAAATTTCCATGAAAATATTATTATAGTACCTGGCTGCTCAATAGCTGTTGTTGCTGTTACAATGGGCTGTTACGCATTCGAATACTATATTGTCCATCACTATTGGCAGCTTATGTCGAGCGTTCTGCGAAACATTCAGTTCATGTCATCCTTTTCGTGTGTTTGTGTGCGTGTGTGTGTGTCTTGTGTGGTGGGTGGCTTGTCCTAATTTTTACTTCATGTATTCCAATACTTGTTGTTATTCTTCTGTGTATGCGGTGAATTTAATTTCACCATTATGAAATATTTGTTCAGTATATTGAGGCAACATTAGTATTTGTTAAACTGAAAACACCGCTTGATAGTGCTAAGCGTTAGTAAATACAGTTAAGTATATATTTAAGTGCGTGAAAACGTGTGAGTTTCCCAACGGCTTGGACATTTCATTAATGGAACCGAACTCATTAGTAGTGCTTTGTACAAGAGATTTAACTGTGCTTTATTATCAGTCTTTCAATAATTCGTATTATATCAGTGCTGCTTGTAATTTTGATCTTATAAATACAAAACAATATTTAAACACAGATTGGTTTGCACTTGTAGTGAAAAATATGTGGCCAAGTAGATCTTATTTTGTACTCCAGCTTGTCATGAACAACTTCACAATGAAACCCTCATTGGAAGTAATAATCTATATAGTAAGTGGTATTTGTGTTTCTCCATTCAACTAATTAACTCTACGTCTAAATACACATTTGTGTGTTGTAGGTGGCTCTAGCAAAAAGGTGAACAAAACCTATCGGCATTGAACACGCTTTGCTGAAGCACACCACTCGACACAACAGCTCACAGCAGTGTGCGTCGACGAGCCATGATAACCATGCAACCAGACAGCAGCCAGACTCCGACGAGCGCCAGTAGCGAACAGCAGCGAGAACAGTTTGCGGCCGCAGGACGCTCGGGCCGTCGCAACGCGCTCGCCTACATTCACAGTGTGCACGCACACACGTCCACCAGCCAACTGCCCGACCAAATGGCGGCGCTCTCTTGCTCGGGTATGCCAGTAGCGGATCCACAGTGTAATTTTGGGAGGCTAAAACGTTTTCCAATGATATATACACACATTTACAAACGCATTATGAGCGAATATGCTCTGCGATAATGCTTATATCAACAAACTCTATAAAAAGATACTTTTTACCACTTCTAGTGAACCTCTTAGTTATGAGGAGTTGATGGAAACATTTTGGGGAGGGGGTTCAGCCCCGAGCCCCCCTCTGGATCCGCCAGTGGGGTAGGCCGATCAAGCAAACGACAATAAGAAGCTCCCGAGTAGCTCAGTGGTTAGGCGCTGAACTCTCGTGTCAGAGGTTCGCGGTTCGAATCCCGGCCCCGGTTATTTTATCAAAACCTACACTTGAGTCTACCGCTTGAGTCACCACTGCAGATGGGCACACAGTGGGGCGCGTCATATAGTCTCAACTGGCTGGTGCGCGTTTAAACCGACAATAAAAACAAACAATAATAATTAGCTTAGTCCCCCTCGTAGCCGAGTGGATAAGATGCGCGCTTTGTGTTGTGTGTGTGTGTGTGTTTGCTTATTAGTCTGTTTGTTCGGTTTATTGCCACATTATTCACAACAATCATTTCATACGAATATACAAGTTATAAAATGGCAGAAATGTGCATCATCGAGCAAGCTCATAGACGGACATGATTGATGTATAATATAGTATAATCAGACAATGGTTGGTTGGTTATAATACAACACATTTATATAACACGCCACAAATATAAACATATCACTCCATTGTGTACAGATGTACATATTCACATATACATGTACACTCACAACCCCTAACCCTCTAACCCCAGTCACACACACACACACACACATCCTCATACATGCACAAGCATACTCATCCATCCATGCATGTGTGTGTGTGTTTATTTCATTTAGCTGATTCACCAGGCGTGCAGCAGCAGTGTACAGACAAATGCGACGCCAACGAGGCCAGTGTTGGCGCATGTGGCGGTGGTAGTGATGGTGGTGATGTGAACCAAGTCTCCAGTGCAGACCGCCATTCTGCAGGCACATCCGGCCAGAACACGTAGAATATCCTGTCTTTCTCCATCCATCTCTCTCCCTCTCTCTCTGTAACTCTTTCTTCATCTCTTTCTCTACTTTTTTCTCTTTCTCACACATACACACACATACATATGTTTCATCAATTAAACCATTTATATAACGCAATTCACATACACACACACACACACACATCTCGAATGCGCATGACACACAGACACACACATACACATACACACACATACACAAGCACATTCCGTCATTCTTTCTACCACCATGTATACACTGTGTGTGAGTATGTGTGTGTGTGTGTGTGTGTGTGTGTGTGTGTGTGTGTGTGTGTGTGTGTGTGTGTGTGTGTGTGTGTGTGTGTGTGTGTGTGTGTGTGTGAGTGTGTGTTTGTGACAGTTTTTTCTGTGCACTTGTACCTTGGCAATGTTGCAAGCCTTGTTGATGTGTATGTATTTGTATTGTAGTTGATGTGTATGTTTTTCAGCTTGTGGCTGTGTGTGTGTGTGTGTGTGTGTGTGTGTGTGTTCACCTGTATCTATGAAAGCAGCACTATGTTTTGTGTGTGTGTGTTGATTGATTTGCCTTTGAAAGTGCGCTTGTTGCAATGAATGTGTTGCGCTATTGAATATTGCAGAATTGTCGTGAGCTGGGTGCACGTCTGGTTTCTGCCCTACCATGAACTTTAAATATTCATATCAGTATTGTCACATGTATTTTCAAATGTTCTTGAGGTGCCTGCTATGTTCATAGTAAGAGTGAGATCTCGCAGTGGGAAATGTCTTTCTGAGTTCACTGTCAAGTGTGTTCGTTTTGTCGTTTTTCGTTATTCACAATTTTGATTTCACAATGTTTCTCAATTGAGGCAATTTCTTGGTGATAATTGTGTGACGCGGATATAGTTCGTTTGTATTGTCTTCATATGCGCATTCGCCGCATAATTTTGTGTTGGGCTCAACGGATTGGTTGACTTAGAGTGGAGTTTTCTTTGTCAGAAGCTCTAGTCATGTTGGTTGTTTCATGATGTCTTCTAGTCTCTTGTCAAATATTACCGTTCTTTTTCACGCGTTGCATATCACGCCATTTTTTCACAGAAAATTCATCGGGATTATTTTATGGTTTATATTTTCGTACATTTTCATGTGTTATTTTTTCACATTGTTTGAATTTGTGTTGGTGTTTTTGTTCGAAGATGCTTAATCCATTCAATTTTAGCTCTTTTGCTTCTCGTCAACTTTTACATTTAATTGTTCTATTTATACTGTGTGCTGTTGCATTCCTTCTACGAAATTACTCTTTTTTCTGTTTAATTAGTTTGCCTCGCGCTTGTGTGGAAGTAATAAATGGATAGTTTCTAACACGCGTCTATTGGTAGAAAGGACGGAGTGGTTTCAGGTGCTTTCCCTGTACTTGCGGATTTTTACTTATTGTTTTTTGGGCATAACGACAAGGTATATTAGGGTTGCTAATTTTCCAGTGATTTTTAGACAAAATCGTGCATGTGATTTTCCCCATGATTTTCATGACGCTGAACTCAATTATTTTAGAATTATTTAAATCTTATGAGATTTGAGGGGAGCAGAAATAATTTGAAAATTACAAATTGAGCGAAAAATGACAAGTATTTGCATATTTCGCTCAGCAACTTGTGTTCGGCAATATCAATTTCTCTATCAATCCATTTAACAACCACTCGGTAGAGCTGCTTGAGGTCCATCTAACGACATAATTTTTGTCACCAATTTTGATGAACAATATACCGTATAGTCTCCATTATATCTCACTATCGTTAGTTCGTAATTACATAGGCGACGCCATCAAATCAGATTTTTAAATCCTGTCATCTGTTTTCGATGATCCTCTACGACAGAGGTTTCCAACCGGTGGGTCGCGACCCCCTGGGGGGAGGGGGGGGGGGGCTCGCGAGGCCACTTCAGTGGGCCCTGAGAGCCGTCTGAAATAACATTGCATCCGTCAACATTTGAAAAAATTTCATGTTATCAACACCTGATGTTTTTTCTTTGTATTTTCAATAACGAAATTCAATAACGATGACATTAAAGTATTGAATGTGATAAGAATTCAGTATAAAGGTGTTTTTCTAACTTCTCCTATTTTATACTGGGGGGTCATGGAGCCCTCCGGATTTGTCCTGGGGGTCGCGGAGCGAAAAAGTTTGGGAATCCCAACTCTACGAGCTGCATGACATCCTGCAGTTGCTGTTCATTTCTTGTGACTTAACCCAGGAAGTCTTACAGCAATTTCACACATCATTTGGCAACGTCGTTTGCCACTCTTGGATTGTCAATGAACGTGGTGAGTTTAACAAACTCATCACTGTTATCCCCAGTCTATATAATAGCTCAGCAGTGACTTAGGTGCTGAGCTCTCATGTCAGAGGTTCGCTATTCGAATCCTGGCCGGGTTCGTTCATCAACACCTCCGCTTGAGTCTACCGGGAGTCACCACTGTAGATGGGCACACAGTGGAGCGCGCCATATAGTCTCAACAGACTGGTGCGCGCTTAAAACGCCAATAATAATAATAATATCCCAAGTCTCAACTGGTGTGGTCAGCCAGTCAGTGTTATTTCATTTATTGCGATACTCATCCACTACGTGGTTTTTAGAAGCATCTTACAACATAGATATATATATATATAACAATAACTACACGACAATTTATCACAGGAGCCCCGGTCGCGTGCGCACTCCAGCGCCGCGCGCGGTAGACTGAAGTGACTGAAGTGGTAGACTGAAGTGACTGAAGTGGTAGACTGAAGTTGAAGCGGTAGACTGAAGTGACTGAAGTGGTAGCGGTAGACTGAAGTGACTGAAGTGGTAGACTGAAGTGGTGAAGTTGAGATAACAATAACTACACAACAAGTTATCACAGGATCACGTCGCCCCGGTCACGACGCTCATGGTATATACACGACGCTCATGGAAAATCATCCACGACCGCTCGTCTATCAAATCACTGAGCCGTGTCGTCTCTTGTAAGATGATGTCGTCGGTGTAATCAGTGGTCGTCTCAAACGTGCTCAATTGTGTGCCGATTGCCTGCTTGTCTGCTGCATTCACCTTGTCACTGCAGAGAGGGAAAACTACGGCCTGCGGTCTGATATACCAGAGGGGTCGATTTAAAGAAGGTTAAAGGCCTCAGGTAACAGCTGCTGCACGGGAAGAAGCCTAAGCTTATGATCACACAGGTGTGCCCGTGCAGCTCGCTGCGACCGCAGAACCAACCCTCTCCACAAGGACGGAAGACGTATTAGAGAGGGCCACCTCTCCATAATGCATGACCCAACACATGACTGATATCTGGTACCATTTACTGCTGGGTGGACAGGAGCCATTGGATTATAGAATTCGCCCAAAGAAATTCTCCTCCGCCGGGTTTTGAGCCACGGGCCTCTCGCTTGTGAGGCGGGTGCACTAGCCACTATGTTAGATATCAGTCAGGGTCACCGGGCAGCGCCTCTAGCGGAGACACTGCAAACTATACGATGGTCAAGGTCGCAACCACAAGTCACGAAACATGGCGGCATTCGTTCACTGACTATCCGCCATTGCGTTGCCAAGTGCACTTTCGTTTGTGTAAGTTTCGTGTAGGCTTTGCAATCATGTTAAATGTGTTTATTTTACTGATTAGCATTTTGTGTCTATACTATAGACGGATGTTTCACATATTCAATACTGGTTTGTTGTAAACTGAATTGAGTTATGGTTTACATTGCCATAACATGACCGGGTTATGGTAAACGTCATGTTATGTTATGTATTTGATTGGTTATGTTTTGATTCTGTTTCAGATAATATCATTCGTCCAGTAAATACAAAATTACGTGCGAATGTCGATTTGATCATGATATTATACGTCAGTGCAACTTGAGTGCGTATCGAAATTCTCAAGATAGTTGTCATGGCTGTATCGTTGAAATGCGAAGCGGCGGGGTGCTTGGAAGTAAAACGAGCCGACGACTTGAGCACGTGCGTGTCTTTGATGAATCTACACCAAAAGAACGTCCATGAAGCGGTCGGTACACGGCAAAAAGCGCCCAAGATATGTCGCCCAACATTACAGCAGGACATCGAAGAAGAGGATTGGGTATCATTCACTCGCCGGTGGTCAATGTTTCTTCGCGGGACCGAAATATCATCTGACCAAGTCACCGCACAGCTGCTGGCGTGTTGTGAACCAGATATAGAGGCAGCTCTGGTCAGAGAAGATCCTGATATCGCTTACAGGTCCGCAGAAGAAATTTTGGCTGCCATGAAGCGCCTCACAGTTGTCAGCGTCGCGTTGAGCGCACGGAGAACAAAACTATTGCGGTCTACTCAGGCAGCAGGAGAACACGTTCGTCAATATGTAGCACGACTGCGGGGACTGGCCAACGTTTGTGAATGGACTAAAGTAGGGTCTTGTAGTCAGCCAAGATGTTCCGGAACTACTCATGTCAATTATACCGAGGACATTGTAAAAATGGTTTTATTGAACAGCCTTTCGGATGAGGAAATCAAGAAGGAGGTACTGGGAACAACAGCAGTCGACAGTCTGTCATTAGCTGAGATCGTGGCGCTAATAGACAGCAAAGAAATTGCTGCCAGAGCGATGACAACGGACAGTTCCAAAATCGCCGTGAGCAGCTATAAAAAATCAACGCGCAAGAGCGCTAGCAGGCATCTGAAGGACCAAGAAGAACCATCGGATGACGACAAGCTTAAAATAAAAATGCGATGCACCTGTGGAAAGCTGACACAGCGATACGGCAATGTCCGCGGCAAGTTGCGTGAATTTCAGACGTGTTTGGATTGTTGGAAGAATCAACACTCGCGCAATCGTGCCCATCATGTTGAAGCACTGTTTCATCACGCTGCAGCATCAGAGCTTAATGGTAATAACACGCACCGGGTAACAACAGTCCACAGGGAACGCTTCAGTGGCAAAGGACATGAAAGCTATCACATGGCGTCGCACAACGGGCAGAAAGAAGAGTTCATGCCGCATCCTACGTTGACAGTGAGCGTCAGCGTTGACAGAGAGGCGTACAGACGAGCAGAGTTTCGCATTCCTCCACCACGGCAAGCAGAGCTGATAGCTGTGGCGGATTCTGGGGCTCAGACTTGTTTAATGGGCATCTCACAGCTTCGCAAGCTGGGTCTACAGCAGCGCCATGTTCATCGAGTACAGAAGCGCATCCTGGCAGCAAACGAAGAAGCGATACATATCATCGGTGTCGTATTCCTGAAATTGTCTGGTGCAGATTCAAGTGGTCGTTTGCACGAGGTGCGCGTCACAGTACATGTCACAGATGCCACTCAACACTTTTACCTGAGCAGGGCAGCGTTGACAAGCCTCGGAGTGATTGAACACGACTTTCCCAAAATTGGAGCCAAATCGGACGCATCAGCAAGCCAGAAAGTAACTAGTTCACGCGTTGAGTCCGGCGTGGCGCCTTGTGGGTGCCCAAAGCGATCTGCACCACCTCCACGGCCAGCGCATCTTCCGATAGCTCCATCTCTGCGTTCAGCTGATGCCATGAAGGACTGGTTACTGGCAATCTTCGCATCGTCGACATTCAACACGTGTCCACACCAGCCTCTGCCGGCCATGACAGGACCCCCAATGGAGATTCAGGTTGATCCCGACGCACGGCCCGTGGTGACGAAACGACCACCGAATGTTCCGGTCCACTGGCGCGAGGAGGTGTCGGAGCAGCTGGAGAGAGACGTAGCCCTCGGAGTTATAGAGCGAGTACCAGCAAACACGCCGGTGACATGGTTGCACAGCATGGTGCTAACTCCGAAGTCAGATGGCTCCCCTCGTCGAACAGTTGACCTTCAACCATTGAATCGGCACAGCCAGAGAGACACGCACTACACAGTGCCTCCCGTCAGACAAGCGAGATCAGTCCCAACGATGTCCATCAAAACAGTGACGGACGCATGGAATGGATTCCATTCCATAGAGATACGGCCCGAGGACCGTCATTTGACAACGTTTTTAACCGAACAAGGTCGCTTCAGGTACAAACGCGCGCCCATGGGTTTTCTAGCGTCGCAAGACGCATACACGCAACGTTACGATGCTATAATTGCCGACGTACCACGTAAGACCAAATGCGTGGACGACACGTTGATATGGGACTCCAGCATCACAGATCACTGGTGGCGAGTAATTGATTATCTTATCCACGTGGGACACAACGGAGTTATACTGAATCCTGCCAAGTTCCAGTTTTCGTCCACAACAGTGAATTTTGCCGGTTTCGAAATCACCAGTCACGAGGTACGGCCGTTGCCAAAATACCTAGACGCAATCGCGAGCTTTCCGAGACCCGTGAACATAACCGATGTACGTGCCTGGTTCGGCCTCGTGAATCAGGTGTCTCAGTATGGAAGAACCACAAACATTATGGCTCCTTTCAAGCCTCTCCTCAGTCCGAAGGTTAACTTTTACTGGAATCCGCAGCTTGAGGACGCTTTTCAAAAATCCAAGCAGTCAATCATTGATGAGATACGGCACGGAGTGGAGATCTTCGATCCCAACAAGTTGACGTGCCTGAATCCTGACTGGTCCCAGACTGGCGTGGGCTACTGGCTGCGCCAAAAGCACTGTTCATGCGATTCACAAGTGCCCGGGTGTTGCGTCGACGGGTGGAAAATCACGGCGGCTGGATCCCGGTTCTTGCGCGATGCAGAGAAACGCTATGCTCCGATCGAGGGCGAAGCTTTAGCCGTAGCGTGGGCACTTGAGGACACCAAGTTTTTCTCCATGGGGTGTCGTGATCTAGTAATCACTACAGATCACAAACCGCTCGTCAAAGTACTCGGTGATAGAGCTCTCGGCGACATATCCAACCCGCGCCTCTTTCGTCTCAAACAACGGACGCTAATGTGGCGTTATAAGATTGTACACGTACCAGGACGTACAATACCTGCCGCAGATGCAACTTCACGGAAGCCCAGCGCTCGCGATGGTGAGGATGACGACATCAGTGTCCTAGCTGTGGTACGTGTCCCAGCTGAGTGGTATGCAGGCGATGATCTTGAGTCCGGTGTTGTTGCGGCAGCTCGATCTGCCACCAACTCGCTGGAGGCCGTCACATGGGCCAGGGTTAGAGAATGCACTGCATCGGACAAGGATCTACAGATGCTGATTAAACTCGTGGAGCGAGGGTTCCCGTCATCCCGTGACGCCGTGCCAGAAGATTTGCAGCCATTTTGGCAGTATCGTGACGATCTTTCCGTAGTTGACGACGTTCTTATGATGAATAGCCGAATTGTCGTTCCCCACGCTTTAAGAAACGACATTTTATGTGCATTGCACTCCGCTCATCAAGGCACCAGCAGAATGAGCAGCCGAGCGCGCGACATCGTTTTCTGGCCAGGACTCAGCAAAGATATTGAATTGACTAGGTCCAGATGTCGCACATGCTGGGCTATGGCACCTTCACAGTCCCGGTTGCCACCTGTTCTACCGAATGTACCGACTCGACCGTTTCAACACATAGCGGCTGACTTTGCAGACGTACGTGGAACTGGATATCTAGTGGTCGTTGACAGGTTCAGCGGCTGGCCGCACCTTGTCATCAGCAAGTCAGGTGCGAAAGGTTTGATCAGCACTCTCGTTTCGTACTTCTCGTCGTTTGGAGTAGCCGAGGAAATAAGCACTGACGGCGGGCCGGAATTCACGGCGCAGGAGACAGAGTCGTTTCTGACCCGATGGGGCGTGAGACACCGCCTATCGTCTGCATACCACCCCCAGTCGAATGGACGAGCCGAAGTGACCGTCAAGTCCATGAAGCGCCTCTTAGCGTCTCATACAAACGCTCAGGGCGTCATGAATTCAGAGGCGGTCGCGGCCGGTCTACTCCAATATCGAAACACTCCGGATCCAGAGACGTGCATGTCACCGTCTCAGATAGTGTTCGGCAGGCAACTGAGAGACCTCCTGCCTGTCACTCCCGACACACATGTATTCAACAACAGTTCAGTACATCCTGTGTGGCGGGACGCCTGGAGACGCCAAGAGTCGGCCCTTCGGCTACGTTTTCTGAGACAGATTGATCAATTAAACTGCCACGTACGTCAATTGAAGCCCTTGACACCAGGTAACAGAGTACTGATGCAGAACCAGACCGGCGCCCACGAAAAACGTTGGGACAGAACAGGCGTCATCGTCGAAGGAAAGCCGTACGACCAGTACCTAGTCAAGGTGGACGGATCGGGTCGACTGTCATTGCGCAATAGACGGTTTCTCCGACACATCAAAGGATTTGACGCCCATCCATCGACTCCAACGACACCATCCAAGGCAGCACCGTCAATGCCGCCGCCGCCATCGTCGTCACCTCCGTCGCTGCCACCGTCGCCACCAGCGTCTCATCCGCCGGCACCGTCTTCAGCGTCGTCACCACCGTCTCCTCCGCCGGCGCCGTCTACACCACCGTCATCGCCGCCGTCGACACCGGCGGCACATGGAGGTACCAAACCGCTACCGCCGCACTCAACATCCCCGGCAAAGCACGCACACTCGCAGCAAACCGGTAGCACGCGCCATGCAGTAATTCCGAGAAACACTCCCGAAACCACCGATATTATGACCGATAGTCGTTACGCTGTAGAGAACACAGCACATCCAAGCAGAAGTCTCACAGACGCCGATCCGTCAGATGCTTCACAGCCACCGGCTCGTCCGCGTAGAGCTCGGCGACCACCAGCGTATCTGAAGGACTACCTGACAGATCTGTAGTTTCCAGTCAGAAACTGGGGGGATGTTAGATATCAGTCAGGGTCACCGGGCAGCGCCTCTAGCGGAGACACTGCAAACTATACGATGGTCAAGGTCGCAACCACAAGTCACGAAACATGGCGGCATTCGTTCACTGACTATCCGCCATTGCGTTGCCAAGTGCACTTTCGTTTGTGTAAGTTTCGTGTAGGCTTTGCAATCATGTTAAATGTGTTTATTTTACTGATTAGCATTTTGTGTCTATACTATAGACGGATGTTTCACATATTCAATACTGGTTTGTTGTAAACTGAATTGAGTTATGGTTTACATTGCCATAACATGACCGGGTTATGGTAAACGTCATGTTATGTTATGTATTTGATTGGTTATGTTTTGATTCTGTTTCAGATAATATCATTCGTCCAGTAAATACAAAATTACGTGCGAATGTCGATTTGATCACACTACACCACGGAGTCCGACAAAACGGTCAATGATGCATCCGCTGATGAGAATGTCGAGAATTGATGAGAATGTCGGCTACCAGCGGCGATTTCAGCCACATATGCTTGAACGAAATGCTCACAAATGCTGCCATGATGTAGATGTGCGATGAACATATACAATTTTGAATGATAAATTAATTTTTCCATCCAACGCGCGTGGTGAAATGCTCCTGGATGCCGAAAACGAGCGTCTCGCCTAGGCTTCACGCCAAGAACGAAGAGCGACGTTGGCAAACCACAACCAGAATCTACTGCTATCGTGGTAGAGAGGAAAATTAAGCGTACAACATGAATGAGAGGAAATGTTGAACAGTTATTCTTGTTTATTCAGGGTTGATCAAGAACGCCCAATTATAGACAGCTATGTAGAATGCAAGTTACATGATCTATTTAGACGTTGTTCTAATAAGGAATACTGAATAAGCTGTTTTATTTCCACTCTAAACGGAATATTCAAGCTGTTTTTAGAACATGATATAGTATAAATAATATTTTGCAATATAATTCATCTTGTATGAAAGCTGCGCTCAACGGGCATACACGGTGCACTATATTTAGAAACAGTATGTGGTGGGTGTTGCTTCCACCTGTGGAGTTTCGTTGAATTTCTCCGCTTATATACGGTGCAAAGCGTTTCAAATTTATTCATCCGGTAATTTTTGTACAAATATTATAGTTAACAAAATATAACAACCATATTGTTCATTTTGTCTTTAAATTGTTCCGTTAATCTTACGGCAGTGTTTTGCTTTCTTAAATTTAACGGGGAGCAAACGAGTTCATAACTTCATTCTTTACAACAGTGCTGGTAAATCTGAATAATGCAGTCGTTGCAAAAATCTAAATGTCAGGAAGTCACTAGGAACGTAAATACATCAAATCGTATGAATATAACAATTGTTCTGTCCGACTTTTAATTTTACACTTGTCAAGCCCTCCATTCATCAGCGGGCAATTATCCACAAGTTACGGACCATTACTGTGTTAGAGGCTCAGTAACGCTATATCAGGTGCAGTTAATTCGTTAACTACACTAACGTTTTCGTCAGCAGCACGTTGATTCAGCGATGTCGAGCAAGGTGAAGAAACTGGTGGAGGATGCCAGACAATCTGGCAACCCTGAGCTGGACCTGGTCGACTTGAAAATCGAGTCCATCAGCCAGGTTCCGCATCTGAGTGAGTTATATTTGTGCTTATTTTTGCACTCAGTGTAATCCGCCTCGTAGCCGAGTGGCTAAGATGCACGCTTTGTGCACGACAGGCCCAGGGTTCGATTCCCTGCGAGGTGAAATGGTTGGATTTGTTTCCCAATTGCCTCACGGCTGGTTTTGTGTGTGGTCGCAGTCGTGCAGTTTTCTGTGTGCTGTTTGTGTGACTGTGAGATAACTCGTGTGTGGCGACCGAACCTGTGGTGTGCCCAGAGCCGTTGCGAGGAATTATGGGGCCCCCGAAGGCAACACTTGGGGCCTCCATTATAAATAAATAACCAAATAATGAATGTATTTATTATACATAATCACATAATACAAGCTCAGGTGAAAACATCTGAGCAAGAATTTAAAGGCTATACATAATAAATATGATGAATTTTAATATCATACGTGAAGCAACGGGGCCCTCAACATTCGGGGCCCCACGGCCGGGGGGTACGGGGGGCGGTTGCTACGGCTCTGGGTGTGCCAGCTGAGTACGTGGGCTTTGCCCCCACAAATTTACACGTCTTCTCTTTTGTGTTCAAATGTGTAATTATATTATATGTTGAGTTTATTATTGAAACATTAGCGGAGTTTCTCTGTACTTGCTGTCACAAATCAAACGACTCGTCCTAACGTTCCTTCGTTCAGTTTTCGTTCAGTTTTTATGTTGTCAACTCATGTACTGTGATGTGATACTTAACTTCTCTCCGGCGATATTTCTGGTAGTTTTTATGCCAACTACTTCTTAGTGAAATTGCTACTTTTTAATATATAGAAATTTGTATAATAACTTGGTCAGAGGTGATTTTATGTTTTCATTCTTATACGCACATTTTTTGTTTTTGTTGGTTATTCTCTCACGACTGATTAAATTTAAATTTATCTTTGTTAAATGTTATGTTATATTAAAAAAAAATGTTATTTCAATTTTGTGTTATTCAATTTGTTTGCTCATTGTATTGTGTTGTGTGACATTTTCGGCGCACAGTGGACATGATAAATTTGACGCGGCTGTCGGTCAGTCACAATCGTCTCTCAGTGCTGCCAGCCGCCATCGCCGATCTGGCAAACTTGGAAATTCTCAACCTGTTCAACAACCACATCGAAGAGCTGCCAGTCACATTGTCCTCGCTACCGCGACTCAGAATGCTCAATCTGGGGTAAACTGTAATCAACGTTTTCAGTTGATTGTGTTTGGCATCCCTAGCAACCAACATCTGCGTCTGTTATATGATAGTCTCTATCGCTGAAAATTCCGACACGAAAATCTTTGAAGATACTTAGTTGTGTTGTGGATATGAAATACTTAGTTGTGTTGTAGATAAAATGAAACAAACATAAATATTTCACGAATATAAATATTGGAGTCATCATTAAACATGTATTATTATTTTTAATTTTTATTTAGAAAAGTAAGTTTTCATTGATACCTAATATTTTAAGCCATTGAAATTGTTTATTAAACGATTATTTGTTTGCTTGTCTGATTTATGTTTTTGTGTTTATAAACTTCTACCTTCGGCATCTGTATTTCGCTAGAAAAATCCGAATTTTATTTTTGTTCTATTTGGAGCTATAGTAACCGATTGTCTTCACGTATTTGTGTCTGTTTGTATGTGTGTCTGCTGTCTGTATGTTTGTGTATTGCAGTATGAATAAGCTGAATTCTCTTCCTCGTGGGTTTGGAGCGTTTCCCGTACTGGAGGTGTTGGATCTCACCTACAACAACCTCACAGAACACTCTCTCTCGGGCAACTTCTTCATGATTGGTCAGATATCATCTTGGATGTCTCTCAAATGTCAATCGCCGCGTATTTGTATGTTCGTGTGTGTGTGTGTGTATGTGTAGTTGCTAGTTTTTTCTTGTAATATCGTATAGCGTAATATTGATTGTGTCGGTGTTGTTTTTTGTTTTTCCCAATATTTTTTATATTTTGTATTATTATTTTTGTTTTTATAAATATAATTTTTTCGTATTATCTTTGTGAGAGTACATGTTTATATATGGAATTATGTATCCTATCAAATTCGCCCACACACATATGCGTATCCATTTTATTTGTGTGTGTGTGTGTGTGTGTGTGTGTGTTTTGGGCAGAATGTTTAAGAGCCCTGTATTTGGGAGACAATGATCTGGAGTTCCTGCCGTCCGACATCAAAATGTTGAAAAGTCTTCAAATTGTACGCCTTTTTATTTCTTATAGTTGTCTCTTTTTTTCGTAAAAGCTCGTCTCAAAATAGACTAGTATTTTTGCGGATAAGAATTTTTGGTATTTTCTTTCTGATAATAAAACGTTTAAGATACGGCATAATTGCTTCATATTTGTGTTAAATGTGTCTGCACTGTTTTTTCCTCTGTGTGTCTGCGCTCGTGTGTGTAAATGTTCCTGACGAATTTAAATCGGATTTTTCGTATTTATACGTTTTCAAACTTGAATGAATTTTCAATGCGTCTTTTAGTCTTAAAACTGCAAATGATATAAACTATTCTTCAATCTATGAAATAACCTAATTTAAATTATTGTTGAATCAAATTTTACAATTTATGTTTATTTCAGTTTATGTTTACACTTTAAATATCAATTTTTCGTGTATTTTCTGGTATTCTTAGCCCTTTTCTTTTCTTTTAATATTTTATACAATTTCGGCGCTGGGGCCCTGTCCTGGCGCGCGTGTGTGTGTGTTTGTGTGTGTGTGTGTGACAGTTTGTGTTCGTTCTCCTCATGTCACTGATTGTGTCTGTATAATAGCAACACTAATACCAGTGTAGTCAATTTGTGTGTGTGTGTGTGTGTGTGTGCGGGTTGGCAGTTGGTGTTGCGCGAGAACGACTTGCTGGAGTTGCCACGCGAACTGGCATCACTGAGCCGACTGCGCGAGCTACACATTCAGGGCAACCGACTTTCAGTTCTGCCGCCGGAAATAGGTGATTTTCACTGCTTCACTTACACACACACGCGCACACGCGCACATTAATTTTTTTTTTATGCAACATTGGTTCCCTTCCTTTTTGCTTAATTAATTTTATTTCGCGTATTATTCCTTCACACTTCATTTCTACTTCACTCCTGATTCCTTCACACATCATTTCTATTTCACTCCTGATTCCTTCACACATCATTTCTATTTCACTCCTGATTCCTTCACACATCATTTCTACTTCACTCCTGATTCCTTCACACATCATTTCTATTTCACTCCTGATTCCTTCACACATCATTTCTATTTCACTCTTGATTCCTTCACACATCATTTCTATTTCACTCCTGATTCCTTCACACATCATTTCTATTTCACCCCTGATTCCTTCACACATCATTTCTACTTCACTCCTGATTCCTTCACACTTCATTTCTACTTCACTCTTGATTCCTTCACACTTCATTTCTACTTCACTCCTGATTCTTTCACACTTCATTTCTACTTCACTCCTGATTCCTTCACACATAATTTCTATTTCACTCCTGATTCCTTCACACATCATTTCTACTTCACTCCTGATTCCTTCACACATCATTTCTACTTCACTCCTGATTCCTTCACACATCATTTCTATTTCACTCCTGATTCCTTCACACATCATTTCTATTTCACCCCTGATTCCTTCACGCATCATTTCTATTTCACTCCTGATTCCTTCACACATCATTTCTATTTCACCCCTGATTCCTTCACACATCATTTCTATTTCACCCCTGATGCCTTCACACTTCATTTCTGCTTCACTCCTGATTCCTTCACACTTCATTTCTACTTCACTCTTGATTCCTTCACACTTCATTTCTACTTCACTCCTGATTCCTTCACTTCATTTCTACTTCACTGGCTATTTTCGCATTCTTCTCTATTCTTGACATTCTATTTGTGAATTAGTTTTATGCACGCTTAATAGTCTTGCATGTGCATGTATGTGTGTGTGTTTGTATGTGTGTCTGTCTGTGTGTGCTAGCCGGTATGGATTTGACCAGTTCCAAGTGTGTGGTACGCGTGGAGGATAATCCGTGGGTGGTGCCCATTGCTGATCAGCTGGTGTTGGGAGTCAGCCACGTTCTCGACTATATGCGCTCAGAAACCTACCGCATGTCAGTGCACACACTCACAAACACACACACACACACAAACACGCGTTATGTACTTAATTTTACTGTCCAAAGCAAATTGATTTTTACAACACTTTATAATGTATTATTTCAGATTTTTTGGGATACTTATGTGTGTGTGTGTGTTAGATTGGACTTTTTACGTTTCATCCTACTATAAACTTTGTTCTGATTTGACAAAATTTTGTAAGAACCACGTATTTGTTGGTAAATTGTTGATGGATAAATACAAAATACACAAACACGCTTACACACGCTTACATTGTAGACTGAAGCTGATGAAAGGTTCTTATGCAGGTTTTTTTCACTTGGTATTCGCGGTGAAAATTGTGCTTTCCATGTTTTAGTGTGGGTGTTATTTGAGATAATTACAGGAGTACTATGGACTAAATGTGTATCCAATGTGATGTTGCAAATGTCATTATTTAAAAAAATGATGTAAACAATAGCTAGCGTAAGTAGAATTGTAAGAGTTCGATTTAAATTGGGTCTCGATTAAAATATAATTGTTTGTCTTATTGTTATTTCAAACAAAAGGTGAATGTCCAAGCATAATTTCCACGGACCCAGAACTATTTTTAACTTTCCCACGCAATATTTAAGTATTTTTTTTCGTAGTTTTCCCAATAACTAAAAATTTATTGCTATAAAAGAAACATTCTTTTCTAAATCATATAATAAATATATTTTTAGTTTTCTGTCCTTGCTGGTGCAGTATAATGACTTTCAGTAAGATTAAGTACAATTATATGATAATGAAATCAATATGTCTGTGTGTGGTTTTGTTTATATATGTATGCGTGTGTTCAGTCTATATTCTCGGCATACGGCGGCTCCCAAGGCTGCTTTGCCACCAAAAGCTGACAAAAGTCGCAAAGTTTCACGATTGACCTTCAACAACAAGTAATTTGACCTTGGTGTGTGACCATCTGAACTTGCCTCATATCGCCCCGGGCGCTTCTCAGCCTATCGTGTCATCAAGTGGGCACGTGCGTGCTTTATTGGTGAACTTGAGACGATTGAGTATCAATAGTGCGCCAATATTGACGCCATTTTGCGCACAACTCACACACACACACACACACATGCTCACGTGGTTTTGTACTGATATTATTTGTAAGTGTGAATTTATTGTGACGTCATATTTGGCGGTGCCAGTTATATTATTTCACACCAAAATATTTGAAAAGTTTGTATTTGGTGATTTTCTATGTTATAATTAACATAAATGTATTAATTTGCAGTGTATGTTGAGATTATTGAGTGTAACGGCGTGATTCATGTATCGCCTTGTAATATGTGTTTTGAACGCAATTTCTAACCGGAGAGGTTGCGAGTACGAATCTCGCTGATGGTCTGTTTTTTATCAATGTTTTTAACAATCGTGTTTCCACCGCCATGTCTATTATCGTTTATGTGTCGTGATGATGATTGGTGCCTCGCAATACGTTGTTGTGATTGAGTGCGCGCTTGATTGGAGTGGTTAATCACAATCCACTTCACCGCACTCCTAGACTTTTTCATATCAAGATATGCACACGTTGGAAAACAACAATTATGAACGATTTTTTTCATTTTGAATTTTGGAACCATTTGGACTCTTATTTCGCGTGTTTTTAGCGACTAAATTCATTCATTTGAGTTTTTTAATTTGTCTTCATGAATGTGGTATTGACTTCATAAATGGGGTTTGTTGTCACCTCCGTGTAAACATGAAACTAACATCACTAATTCGTTTTCCTGCATGCGAATCAGCTTTGAAATATATTGACTGATATATAAAAATATGTGCATGTCAAATAATGTATGATATGATTGTGGCTGAAATAAATACACACTGTAGATTTTATTGTGTATTTGAAAGATGTTCACAAGATGACCCATCTTTTGACCTGTGCAATGTAAGTAAAAACTATCAATCAATCGAATATATAATGATCATAAAATACCTTTTTTATTAAATATCATCAAAAACAATATCGCAAGTATAGACCAATTGGATTCCACTAACATCAGAGGGATAACCTAAGCCACGCCCCCAGTTCACCCAGCCGGTAAGATCCCCAGATCACCAAATTGCAAGGTTGAAAATGTCGGCAAAGATATAAATTAGTATTATCCTAGAAAAATGTAGTGGATAGTAATTCTCAATACAGTGAAAAACTAGAGCGGTAATATGGTGGAGTAACGTCTGCAATAATAGACACGATCAGGGCCGTAGCAACCGCCCCCCGTACCCCCCGGCCGGGGGCCCCGTTGCTTCACGTATTATGTGATTATGTCTAATAAATACATTCATTACTTGGTGATTTATTTATAATGGGGGCCCCAAGTGTTGCCTTCGGGGGGGGGGCATAATTCCTCGCAACGGCTCTGAACACGACAGACATTTAAAAAAAGGAACATGAAAAAAACAAAGTCAAGAACGAAAAGGATAATTGAACAAATAATTCAATATCGAGAAATTATGTTTGATCCTATTGAGACTATATGACACATCCCACTGTGCGCCCATATAAAGCGGCTCGTAACTCCTAGCAGACTCAATAGCTAAGCGCCTAAACCACTGAGCTACTCGAAAACTCTACATTGTCCTACGCAATACAATTCATAATGAACAGCAAACATACAAGAACAAGAGTTTCAATAAATATTAACATCCAGTATTGCAAGATAAGAATAAAAAATATCGATTGATCATTTGAACAATGTCCACTAGCATAGACAAAATAGGCCTGCATTTTTTGGTTGAATCCTGGTAAGTTTACATGCACATACGCATTCGTTTAGAAATCGATAGCACTTGAAAACAGCCATACAACAGTCATAGAAACAGTCATAGAAAACCTGTGTTCACGCGAATACAATACTTATGTGCACCCAAACCATTCCTATATACACCTTACACCGACTACCATCACTATCACCGAGTACCATCACTTCTCTTCGTCATCATGGCCTGTCGAATACAGCGTATACAACTCATCGAGTACGCTCATTAATTCTGTCTGCTGCTCAGCAGAATTATGCGTCCACGCCAGCGGCAAATGTTTGGCCACCGGCCGACGATCCTGAAAGAATTCGCCGCTGTGCTTAGTGTCGGCCGCCGCCGCCGCCGCCACGGCCAGCCAGAGCGCAGTATCGGCGCCCTGCTGTGGCGTGCGCAGACGATGCGCGAGCTGTGCGTAAAACTGCGGCATTGCCTGGCGCACGGCCGGCGTATCAGCCCAGCCCGGGTGCATGCTGAAAAACTTGACGGACGGATGCCGCTGGGCGTACCGCTCCACCATAACCACTTGCTGCCGCTTGTTCTGTGCATACACTGCCGTTCCGTCATAAGATGCGCCGTCGCTTTTGAGTGCCTCGTCAGTCGACTGACTTGTGTGGGCGCGAAGCTGCTGTACGTCCAACTTCTGTGTCAACATGCCGGCCGATGACACAACAATCACCCGTCCGTCGCCTCCGTCGGCCTTCGCTAGCAGAGGCACCTGTAATAAATGCGCACACACACACGTACAGTCGCTGGAGCTAACAGTGTAGGAAAGTTTAAAGAGAGACTGGATAGTGTGAAATACTGGGAATTTCAGCGAAGATAAGTTACTAGAGGGCTGGTTGGAGACAGGAAAACACGAGCACAGCTCATCTCCTGTGATGAACAAATAGCTGAGTACAACACATTCTATTCTTCCCCAATCTCGTTACGTCGTCGTTCTTTATACCAGTTTAGTGTGTCACGCGATACGATCAGATCACGTGACACCGCACAGAACACAACACTCGGCCACACATGCGAGTGTAAAATGTCACGTGACACCGCTTGAGGAACAAGACAATTTCACACACAGACACACACACACACACATACATACGAGTATTGACACAAATATAACAAAGAATTTAAGATTAAAGGCCTCAAGTGACAGCTGCTACACGGGAAGAAGCCGAAGCTTATGAACACACACAGGTGTGTCCCGTGCAGCTCGCTGCCACCGCAGAACCGACCCTCTACACGCTATGACACCACAAGGATGGAAGACGTATTAGAGAGGGTCACCTCCCCAGAATGCATGACACAACACATGACTGATATCTGGTACCATCATTTACTGCTGGGTGGACAGGGACTGTTGGATTATAGAATTTGCACATCGAAATTCTGCTCCGCCGGGTTTCAAGCCACGGACCTCCCGCTTGTAAGGCGGGTGTGCTAACCACTACACCACCGAGTCAAATAAGATCAAATGTACACACACACACACACGCTCACAGACTGGTACACAGACATACACCGCCGCACAACCGGCACAACACACGAACATACATACACAATACAACACGAGACAGTACCAGACATTCGGTGAGAACATGCACGGCCAGCGTGTTGGTGGCCGTGTTAACATCCAGCCCGTCAGCGGTGACTGGACGTCGCGCCGTTGCGTCTCCATCGGCAGTGTCGGCGTGTACCATGCAACCGGCATTGTTGATAAGCACGTGCAAGCGAGCGTCGGGCCGGCTGGCGAATTCGGCGGCGAAGCGGCAAACGTGGCGCGGTCGACTCAAGTCCACCACATGAACGTGAACGGCTCCTGTTCGCCGGTGTTCGCCGCTGTTGCTCGGATCTTCAGAGTCTCCATTCTCGGCCAATTTACTGCGAATTTCGTCGGCGGCGGCGTTGGCTCTGATGTCAATAAGATTCACATACACACACACACACACGCATACACAAATGGTTGGAGTCAGTAGACATCGATTAGTTGTCGAATATAGGACATCAAAAAGCCCATTGTTAAAAAATCAACGTTAAAAGTCAGAAAATCAGGAATACGCTGCTAACGTCACGTCGGTGAATATTTATATTATTATTATCAACAACTACAGGCAAATCTAGTAGTATGGGAAGAGTGCAAGCACTATTACCATCATGCACTATTGCTATCATTACTGCACCAATCTTGTTCCGATATTGACAAGGTTTTAGTCAGTGGTGGAGCAGATCTGATTCTTCATGTCTAACAAGGTGTTGAGCAGGGGCGTAGATTTGTGTCGAGGCTCGGGGGAAACGACAGCCATCATACTTTAGTGTTCAAAGATGGCTCAGTTGGTCAATTGCATGAGAACCTCAACTATGTTCGGTCTATTTAATTACAAGCCACATACCTCAGTGAAAAGTATATCGCATATAATTGCATACACACACACACACACACACACATTTATCGTGTATTTGCCTACGCTGATTTTGAGGACAATATTCCTAATATACCGAGTTAAGCATAATGGTATAATTCGGATGGTATAATTAAACGTCATCCCCCAGCCAATTTGACGGAAGAGGGATGTATACCTCCACCAGGATCTACGTACATGGAACTCTGGCGTGGCTGTGGGACTGACCTTTCGCCATTGCGACACACCATATGAACAACGCCGCCGCGCGTCGCGATCGCCTCGGCCAGCGCCAAGCCAATACCGCTGTTGGCGCCGGTGATCATAAAATGACGCCCGCCACAATCGACATCCGTGTCGGACGCGTTGAAATTGGCGGCCGCGCGACAATAGCCAGAGCGAGTGAACTCCTGCAGGCCCTTCGCCATGAATACGACGTTGCGATACCACGACATGACAAGCGTCTGTCCGTGTGTATATGCGTTCAGTTCAATATATATTTCAAAAACACACGGTGCAAATAAACAGAACAATTTTAAATATCAATAACCTGTAGAGCTTTCGCTCTTTCAGGCATATACACACAACACAACAATAATATATATGCGTGTGTGTGGTGTAAAAACACATGCAGACATAAGAATAAACGCACGCCGATAGGAATCCAACGAAATGTGTAAGCCTTTTCGAAAACAAATATAGCGGTTGCAGAGACTATACCAAAAAAAAATTCGCTCAAATATATTTGCCAGACATATATGCGTCGAAACACAATAGCATCATTTACACTATATACACAATAACCAGCATAAAAAGGTAACAATAACAACTGAACATGCGTAGTGGAGTCAGCATCGTAAGTACTTCAGTCTTGTCTCAGATGTTGAATTTTAGCTAGTTTAGAAAACAATTAAGTGTGTTCTGTACGTGGAATAACACGCAATCCAAACGTTACAGCAAAATTCAACCCGTTTAAATGTAAGTGATCAATACGAAATGGCAAAACAAAATACAAAACAAAATGGCGGTTAGGTAGCCACGGAACAACGCAAGTGAACAACTTAAATGCTTTGGACCAACCGTATTTGACATAAGAGGACGAAACGAACAGGTCACAACACAACACACAAACATACACATGGCTGCACAGGTCACTGCGCTTCTGGCAGGTACCACCAGATGGCGCAAGACGCAATTACACGCCACAGGACTTTCCTACCAGAAGCGAAGCGGTATTGATGAGTTTCGATGTTGATTACGCCGGCGTAGAAAACCGGCGCTCCATATTGCACGGCAGCACGAGGCCAAGAGGATTTGACACAATCAAGTCGTGCTCGTGCTGCGCAGTCCGGTGGCGAAACAAGAAGAATGGTAGCAGAAACTGCAGCCAGCAAGAAGTCGAGCCAATCTTTATTGTGTTGACTTGTTGCTGCGCATACGATTGCTCTTCAGTGGTTTAAGGTCCGGCGGTAGCTGGAAAATTGTTGGTTTGAACACCGGACGGAGTCGGTGCTGGATGGTGTGATGCTGGTAACGTTTGTCTACAGCTTACGTTACGTCACCTTTAATGGCGAGGTACAGATGACTGTAAAAAGAGAGCCGCGGCGTAGGTAGGAGGCGCGCAGATTCTTTTGTCCTTTGTGTTCTATTGGTATATGTATTTGAACATACAAATACGTTTGTATTCACATTTGCGATGTCCTTTTTCTATTATTAGCTCCGCTTCTGGCGGGGGGCTATATGTGGTTCACATACCTGAATATTTTATTTTCTGTATACTGCGCTAAATCACGGCGCCAGGTGGCGTGAGGCGCAATTACACGTGACACGCCACAGATACACTAACATCCAAACTCAGAGCTAATTGATCAATAATCAAATCCCATATTATACCAGAATAAATAATCTCGCAGATTAGGGCCTAGTAATCAACGATATTCCCATGATAACGATATGGGTGCGTCGAATTCGCCGCGGACATCGCCACTCCACCTCGTGCCAAAACGAACACCAGGTGGATGGCGTGTCACTGGTGATTATAGGACGCTAAAAGCACGCACGACGCCTGATAGATATCCTCTGCCGTACATCAATGATGTGATTTCTCGGCTGAACAAACATCGGCTCCGGTTGGCGATCGACAAATGCAAATTTTTCAACAGCAGCATTCAATTCCTGGGATACCAGAGCAGCACAGACGGCATCGGTCCTCCGCGTGAACGGGCGCGTGCCATTGTGGACATGCCACGACCCGTTGACACCGCCGGTCTCCGTAAAATGCTCGGCATGGCCGGTTTCTATCGACGATCGGTGCCACATTTTTCAGACATTTTCTTCCCGCTGTCGGAAATGCTTCGCCTGAAGTCGAAGAATACGACATCGCAGTGGACTCGAACTGCTGAAAATTCATTGGACTCGCTCAAGAAAGCATTGAGTGAGGCATGTTTCCTGTCTGGAACCGGTCGCTTGCCATCGAGGAGGGGTTGTGTTCCTGTGGAGAGATACGAACTGAAAGACATTTAGTGGAAGTATGTCCTTTAACAGCGAACCTGAGAATCGCGTACAGTGTCGATATGTTGGACGATATATTATCTACGGACTTGCCTATGAAAAAGTCATGCGAGTTCATTTATCGAGTGCTGCAGAATTATAAATGAACGTGGTATATGCGTAGTTGTGCATGTCAATGTATCTGTGTATTCCGACACTAAACAGGGTCGTTTATTTTTTATCCACTGCAATATGTCGCCTTGTGGTCAATAAACGTGTGTATCTATCTATCTATGTACGTATGAAATTTGTTGTAATATTTTCGTGATTTGTAATTTTGTGTGGGTGTGTGCACGTGAACGTTTGTGTGCGTGGGCATTCCAAACACGTGTGCGCGTTTGTGTGTGTGTGTTTTCCAGTACGTGACTTTGTACCAGTACGACTATTACTATTTCGTATATGAGCCATTATTATCCATGTGTGTGTGTTAATTGTGTTGTAGACATTGTCTTGCGCCATTTACATTATTATTATTATTATTAATTACAGGCAAATCCAGTAGCATGGGAAGAGTGCAAGCACTATTACCACCCTAAGGTGGCCTCATGTACCGGAAGCGCCCAAAAGATTCAGAGAGAAAGAGAGTTCGAAAAGAAAAAAGTCTAGAAAGAGAGTTGGAAAGAAAATAATAAATAAATAACAATAAATAATAAGCCATCACATCTGCACTATGATGTGTCTGGACTATACCAGACTATGTTATATTGTGTATGATCATGGAGTTATCGCCGTGGCGGTCAATACCGTGATCTACATGAAACTTACTTGTCACAGTTGTACACCTTTGTTGTATGTGTATTTGTGTTGTATTGGTATATGTATTTGGACATACATATACGTTTGTATTTACATTTGCGATGACCTTTTTTACTGTTAGCTCCGCTTCTGGCGTGCAACTATATGTGGTGCACATACCTGAATATTTGATTTTTTGTTTACTGCGCTAAATCACAGCGAGGCGCAATTTTCACGTGGCACGCCACAGATACACCAACATCCAAACTCAGAACTAATTGATCAATAATCAAATCCCCTATTATACCAGAATAAATAATCAAATCCAGTATTATTATTTGTAATCAACCGCAGTGTTGTTTCGCTTTTTCTAGTGTTGTTGTTTTTATTTGAATTAGCCTGTGAAGAAAAATTAGTAGCAAGCGAACACAGAATATGATCAAGACCAATTACTAACCAGAACAAAACCATACACTACACAGGGACTGAACACTAAGCAACAAGCATCAACAACCAAAATAATCACTAGGGGTTTTACTACACTAAAGTGTTTTAAGACATTGTCTGCGCATTGTACTTTATTCTCGGTCTTATTTAGGTAAATCAAATTATCACCGCTGCAATGCAAGGGGTTACCCAAATTGGTTTTCTTCATAACTGACTAGAAAATGTTTGACAAAAATTTTCCACAAAATTAATCAATATTTGTACCTCAGTTCATTTCCATTCGTATGGAAGAAATCTATGAATTTTACATCAAGAATTCAAGCGTAAATTTAGCGCAATAATAGATATATCTTATTAAATGATTTATGAAATGAAGAAAATTGGAAGCAATCATAAAATGCTGTGTCATTTTTACAATTTCCTAAAACAAATAAGTTTCTTCTCTACGCTGTATTACTAAGTGAATTATAATTCGAACACGCACACACATACACACACACACACACACACATACACACACACACACAAACACACACACGTGCCTTATCTTTCTGTCCTTCCTAGCTTCTGATCCAAATGTTTATCAACTTCTGTTTGACAACTTCACAACGAAAAACAAGCTAAAAATATCTCACTTATATTGATTGTGTGGAAATTAAAATATAATGCACATTTATGTTTCCTAGTACATATTTGAAATTTTTTCCAAAATGTTTTACTTCATTTTGCTTTCACACGAAATAAAACTTGGCGCTGAGCCAAATGTATTTTGTATGAGTCGTGGATGTTGTGTGTAGAAAGCATTTTTCACAACACACAATTGTTATTTGGTTGCTGTATTTGATATGAAGCCAAAGTTCATGTGTTCCACTGAACAACCACAAACACTACCAGTGTTTGCAGGCACACTATGTACCTAACAGTGGCGGCGCCAGGATATATCTGATGGGGGCTAATGCCTAGGGGGGTAAGGAAAAAGATGCGGAGACTTAGCACTTGGAATATTAAGTGTCCCGATTTTTGGTATGGCTCAGGGGGCTTGACATATTTCTTAGGGGCTTCAGTTCCTCCAAGCCCCCCTTCTTTGCGACGCCACTGATTTCTGGGCTTGCGTGTGATTTGTGGAACAGAAATGAAGACATCACCAAGGCACGCCAATTCCTGTACGTTCACAAACGAACCAACACACAGACATACACGTCAATACTCAAGTTACCCAGTAAACCTTTGAACGTTGCGTGTGTGTGTGTTTGTGTGTGTGTATGTGTGTCTGTGTGTGTGTGCGTGTGTGTGTCAGTGTGTGTCAGGGTGTGTTTGGTATTAGTCACTGCATTTTGTTCGCTCTGTTGGCGGTGTGTGGTTGGTTCTGTTGAAGGTAAGGTTGAAGGTTCTGTTGTGGTTGGTTCTGTTGTTTGGTTGTGGCAAAATTCTATTGCGCCATGGAAATCTCGAAAACGTCAGCTTGGTAAAAATATTATCGAGACTTCATGAGATAAGCGTTCATTGGTCATTAATTATATTTATTGGTAACAGTCAAAGATAGATTCGTGATAGATGATGTGTCACTTTGTTCAAGGAAATATGCGTTTAATTGGTTACTTATCAAAATGTTGTGTAGGTCTTGTGTGTTCGTGTATGTGTGTATATATATGTGTGTGTGTTTGTGTGGTTTATATACGCCCTTATACCCAAATATTACCCTAAAATTGTGCTTGAGTCAAAATCATACGTGCGTGCTGTTGTGAACAATTGCATTGGTAACTTAAAATTTAGACAATATCTAATTTTTTACCTGGTCAGACTTTTGCAGAGTTCTATAAGGACTGATAGCTTATATTTCTAAATAAAATCGCTGAGTGATTTGTATAACAATAGACTGAGTAATCAGATAATGTTTCGCAAAGCTTCATAACGACAACGCCATATTTTTTCAACTTCAACCGAAATTTATCTGTGTATCTTGATACAATGGCAGATCCAGAATGGAGGCTTATGGGGCTGAAGCCCCCCCAAAATGTTTCCATCAACTCCTCATAACCAAGAGGCTCACTAAAAGAGGTCAAGAAAAAATATATTTCCGTAGAATTTGTTTATATAAGCATTATCGCAAATCTATCGCATAATTATAAATGTGCATGTCTGATCGTCCCGAAATTAATCCCCCCCCTAAATTAATTCAGCCCCTCCCAAAATTGCAGTCTGGATGCGCCACTGTCTTGATATGCATGGATATTACAGTCATACAATTTATAATGTTCGCTTTCTTCCCATTCCACCTGGCTAATTGATTTCTAAAATATTAGTGATAATATGAAACAAACTTGCATACTATCTGAACCATAACATTATAATAACTCATATTATTGGCATCGTGTTTGTAAATCTCCAATTTCTTATTGAACGGCTCAATTTCACGTGGAAATGTATCAATTTCTGTCTATCGCGTCTCAGAATGTACCCATTTCTTCGATTGATACTGAAATTTCATCAGATTTGCATCTCTGTTTTGATGAGAATTCGGTATGTATGTGTGTTTGTCTGAGCGTTTGTTTATGTCTTTGTGTATATGTGTGTTTGTGTATGTGTTTTTGTCTGCACAAAAACACATGATGTTGTGGTGTAAAAATGGGTGGTGCTGCGCCGCTATATGGAGTTATGTAGAGCACATTTATGAAGCAATCTACGAAACCACTGAATGTTAGCTTAAGATTGGGAGCATAGCTTAAGTTTAAAGAAAATATTTTATATCCTGCTTTCGATAATACCATGGAGGTGACCTAATTTTAGTATGTTTCGTGCAAAAGTGACCAAAATTACATTTGAAACATTTGGATTGTGAATTAAACTCATTTAATTAGTAGATATTGTGTCGACCATTAAATACTATTCCTTTATACGAATATAAATATATTTCAAAATAAAATGAAAAAGTATAGTGACAATATACGGAATAAATTCATATTTTCAATTAAAATACCTCTTGTCTTGGGGTGCGTGATTTTTACTGCTCTGTCTGCGTTGCAAGGTCGCCGGTGTATGGTTCTTGTCTCCACAGCGCTTATTTCGTCATCGGCAGCGTCATGGCTGTGGATTGCGGCCACCATGGTCCTCAACCGATGCACCTTCAGCTGATTAACGAAGCCCGAGGCTACCAGAGTCTGTACCTGGTCACCAGCTGGCCCCTGATCACCAATAAGATGCAGCAATGGCACGAGCGCTACACTGGTCTCAAGGTCGGTCAAGGTCAAGCAAAATGACCAAGCCTAATAGTAGATTAATTCGATTTTATTCGGTTGAATCTTTGAAGAAAGTAATATTTACTCACTATTGACAAAGTAGTACTTACTCACTATTGACACTATTTACTCACTATTGACAAATATTTGTGCCATTACATATACTCATGGGTTTCGCATGGGTCTCACACTCATGGGTGAATTTAATCCAAACAATGTTTTTAATTAGAATGCATTTATCCAGCTTATCTTCGTTGTTTTTTTGTGTGAAATATTTCTATTATTCTTATTTGGATATTTAATTTTATTTGAAATAGTATTTTACTACAACTGGTTCAAATAGTAGAGTTAGTGCGTCATGATCGTCGCAAGGCTGATCTATTTTGAGGTAGACAAATATTATTAGTGTGAATTAGTGCATTTCTGCGCATATTTTTGCTTAATTTTACCTCTATTTTTGCGCAACATATAATTAAAATTATGATTATAATTAAAATTATTTTTACAACTATTTATAAAGTTAACATATTTCGAGTGAGTTTCTTGAAGTGAGTTTATATTTATATTTAGCTTTAGCTTGTTTGCAATTTGAATTTGCAATGTTCACTCATATTTGTATCGAATTTGCTCATATTTGTATCTCTTATCACATTTGCATCCCTGTTATGCACGTATTCACCACGATTGACAGAATAATTTCACAAGTTCACCTCCTATTATTGAAATTTGATTTCAACAGTTGGTCCCTGTGTTCAGACAAGCACAACCATGTAAACAATTGGACACTGGTTTGCCTGAGACCACATGTCTTATAAACACACAAACACACACACACACACACACACACACACACACACACACACACACACATACACACACACACACATACACACACACACACACACACACACACACACACACACACACACACACACACACACACACACACACACACGCACATATATACACATATACGGCAAGAAGTTGTTTGTTGAATTGTCAATGATAGAAGACAGATTTGACTTCTGTCTCACATACAGATCGCGGATCTGCGTGTGTGTGTGTGTGTTTGTGTGTTTGTGTTTGTGTAGTGGTTCTTATACCTTATTGGATACATTGAGCCCCATAAGTTTCATACATGCATTCATTGAACCCTTCGTGTTTGAAGTATTATTAGAAAAATCACAAATCACGTACGATCAAGACAGTCACACAAGTAGGCTACTACTGAGTGGACCGAGTTGCTTGCAGCACAGATATCAAGACCAAGCGATGTGGCGTGATTAGCTGCAGCCAATGATGACCAAGCAGAGCTTGACGTCACGAATCATAAGAGTGGGTGAACCAAACCGCCGAACCCCTGACTAACTGACACATTGAACCCTTGGGGCTCTATCGAACCCAGGCTAAGAACCACTAATGTATGTATGTATGTGTTTGTTTGTGTTTGTTTGTGTGTGTTTGTGTGCTTGAAATACACTGCTTAAGTGGTTGCATATCGGTCTGCAAATGAAAATTGCACAATATAGGTTAAATGTATATATGTAATTTTGATTTGATTACATTTGTAGCGCTTATTATATTAATTCGATAATCCAAAATGTATTGTTTTTTTTCTGTCTGCTTTCATATGTAAATATTTATTTGAGCTCAACAGACATTCACTCAATCGTGCATACACAAGCCTGTGCATTCTCGTCAGTGCTCTCTTCTTGGTGTCTCAAGGCCATAAGCTATTTATTGCAACATTATTGACGATATATATATTTCTGCAATCTATCGCTGAAGAAAATACGCGCGCATTTGCGTGTATGTCTGTATGCGCGTGTGTATGTGTGCTATGGGTGGAACTAACGTGTTTGATCCAATATAATACCTCTTACACAGTATTTCACGTTTTGATTGAATTAAATCGAATATTGGATATATTTGTTGCAATGTGCTTATTGATATTGTTTTGTCGTATTCTCACTCTTTCTGCTTCGGTACGGGTGCCTATGTCTGCTAGGCTCTATACCTGTATTGATTGCTAGCAGGTATATAGTGAAAATAGGCATATATATGAAAATATGTATGATAGGCATATATAGACATATATATGCACATATATATGAAAATAGTCTGTATGTTGTACGTACCGTAAACCTCTATTCGAGAGGCATGTCGTTCTATTTTTCCAGCCTTCCGCTATATTAACGCTCAATTAGAAGTGATAATTTTGAGAAGATATGGTATATTCTACGCATGGAAAAAGAACCAGGTAACGCATGCATATTTAATTAAGAAAAGACACACATATAAGTTGATTACTCGTAAGTAATCATTTATTCAATAATATAACTAATATATATATAGATGTTTTATATATAATTCGATTAAGTATTTTATTATAATTTTATAAAGAAATATAGAGAATAATTAATTAAAGTGACGTTTAATTAGAGCAGTGTTTGTCAACATATGGACCATGTGGGGGCCGTGGGATTCTTTTGAGGCGCCATCAGAACAAATTGAAAAAATAAAGGGACCGCCATGCTTTATCACGGACCACACAAATATATATTTTGAAGCAATTTAATCCTCTGGAGATGTCACATCGCGACGATCTATGTCTATATGGGGCCACAAGGATGTCTAGGGGGGACAAAAACTGTTTGTGGGGAGCCACACTGACTCACATTGTGTTGAAGGGGGCCATGGCATGAAATGATTGAGAACCAATGAAAAAAGGCACCCTTCTATTTTCCAATTGTTCCCTCAAGATACCGCTATATTAGAGGTGCCATGTGTGTGTGTGTGTGTGTGTGTGTGTGTGCGAACTGCAGAAGAGTAGCAGTATGGGAGGTACGGTGGACATTTTGGAGAGTATGTTGATCACCTACTGCAGACTGATGTTGCTGCCGTTCTTGCGTCTGCCCATTGTTCGCACTCCGCTCAAAGTGGTCGATCATTTCTCCAGCAAGTTTGTGCGACTGTTTGAAGATGCCGTGCCACGACTGCGCGACCACATGGATGTGAGCTCATCCTTAAATTCTCTATTTTCCTTGCGGAAACAGTTCTTTTTCAAATAATTGTGTTTGGACGGTAGTATACGGTGTTTGTTGTTGCGATCAATATTGTATTTTCTGTGCAGGAAAGGTTTTTGTGTTGACGATTTTATAGTTTCATTCCATAGACTGGTATGACAAGACGTTGAACTAGTATCACAAGAACGAACACAAGTATTCTTCAACGTAGAATTTATTAAACATTTGTGAAAGGGTTTGAATTTTTTTGAAAATTCGTAAAAATGTTTGCATTTTTTAAATTCTGTAAAAAATTAGAAAAAACATATTTCTTTTATTTTAGAATTTTTGGCTGAATTTTTATTTTTTATTTTTGGTAAAGTCTTGAAAATTTGGTAAATTCTTCACTGTCCAATATTGAATCTTCGGATTGGCCCTCTCTAATAAATCTTCCGTCCATGTGGCGCCATAGCGTGGAGAGGGTCGGCTCTGTGGTGGCAGCGAGCTGCACGGGGCACACCTGTGTGTGTTCATAAGCTTCGGCTTCTTTCCGTGTAGCAGCTGTCACTTAGACCTTTAATCTTTTAACTGTTAAATTTGGGTTAAATTTTCACGCTTTTATCAGCAAAAATATCAACTAATTCTTGTGCGGCAATATTGATAACGTAATAAATATGTTATGTGCCATTTATGTGTTTGTGTGTGTGTGTGTGTCTGTGTATGTGTGGTGAACAGCCGATGTCATTCGACGGGGAGCTTATAATAACGTTGATGTTTTTGCCAATGAGTCTCTGTATCACACTGGGTCATCGCATTCTTGAAGCACTGGCTGGTCAACTGGTTACGTTGTTTCCTCCACTCAAAGAGGCACACAGAAGTTAGTAGCTTCTAATGTCTTGTGTATGTGTATGTGTGCGTTTATGTACTCTGCACACTATTTAGCAATACGTGTATCCACTTGTTTCACGCTTCCATAAATAAGGAATCAGGTAGTTTCAGGAAATGTTTGATCGTTTATTTGCCTGCACAATATGATTGGTTGTTTTATTGAGCAGATCTTGATCAGAACAATTTTAATTATTGTTTTTCTTGCAGATTTTGATAAGCGTGATTTGATTGATGATAATTCTGAGCAAATTTTCAACAGAACATTTTATTGGTTGTTTATGCCGGTGGTGTTTGAGCATATCAGTTTGATTGGTCATTTTTCTGCGCAGATTTTGATCAGAGCGATTTGATTGGTTATTCTGAGCGGATTTTCAACAGATCATTTTGATTGGTTGTTTATTCTGGTGGATTTTGAGCAGAACAATTTTATTGGTTTTTATGGCGATGGGTTTTGAACAGAGCAATTTGATTGGCTGTTTTTCTGCGCAGATTTTGATCAGAAGGGTTTGATTGGCCAGTGGATTACGCTGCTGCTCATGACCTATCTTTATCTGCCTCTCCAATTTTTGTCGCATCCGTCTGAAACGATTCAGTACTTCATCAGTATTCCATCTCGAATTGCCTGGGCGGTCAGTCAATTTCTAGCTGCATTTCTCGTGCGCTTTATATACCGGCTTCAAGGGCTTGCATGTTGCCAATTTGCTTCTACGAATTATTCAGTGGTGGTGTCAGGTTATTCTCACAGAGGGACATATGTGGTTGCAAGGGGAAGCTAACTAGGTGGAGAGGCTAAGCATAATCTTAAAATGGACAAGGGTACTATATATTTGAACAGCCTAAGCTCCCCAATATTTACTTCTTGGGACCGCCATTGGCAATATGCCGCTTATATATTACACGCTAAATTGTTTAATTTTTTGCTGAGTTTTGCGATTTCTCATTGTTTCCTAGGAATATTTTAATTCATTTTTGATAATCTTGTTTTTCATTGCTTCAGCTTTTCAGTTTTAACTCAGCTTTGCTTTTTTGTGATATTCATGCTAGTAAACATCGCTAAAATAAAATAAATCACAAAATTATTCCGTATTCTACCGCTTTCTTTTGGTCAGGCTTTTTGTTCGTTCATTTTGATGTTTCTATCTGTGTCAAATGCATGTTTGCTCTGTGATTCCGCCGATTAATTATCTGCTTTAATTCTATTCCGCATTGTCATAACTGCATGTGGCTTATTCCAACCATCGCATTTTATCGCGGGTATCGTCAAAACCAGTGGTCCGTAACCTTTTTTCTGACTCCCCACTTCCTAATGAGCCACCTCTTCATTTTCGGCAACCGCGCTGATAAATCCAACACATTAGCTCCCGAGTAGCTTAGTGGTGAGGCGCTGAACTCTCGTGTCAGAGGTTCGCGGTTCGAACCCTGGCCCGGGTTCGTTCATCAACACCTCTGCTTGAGTCTACCGGGATACACCACTGTAGATGGGCGCACAGTGGGGCGAGCCATATAGTCTCAACTGGCTGGCGCGCGCTTAAACCGACAATAACAACAAATCGAACAAATTCAGTTGAAATTCCAGAAAATTAAATGTCAGAAAGTCACTATAGAAACGAAAATAACCCGATTCAGGTTAAAAGGAACACACAAGTCCTTGAACTTCTCCGTCCGACCTTGAATCCCCGATTTGACAACCCCTACCATTCCCCACCAGTAGGGAACTTCTCACAGGTGACGGACCACTGGTCTATCAAGGGTTATGGTCTGTATATCCACAGCTTTTTTCTGTGTGTGTGCGTGTGTGCGCGCTGCCCCGCTACGTGTTCAACCACAGACGCTCGAGTGGAACATTGCCAACGTGCGTATGTTGTTCAACGAATCGCTCGAGTGGCTACAGTGGACCAGCTACACATTCTCCAACTATATCCAGTTCACACACACGCTGATCGTCAACGTCATCGATTACTGGTACTACGTGGTTTTTCGCGTGAGTCAACTGGCCACTCTTGGTGTGGCAGCGTTGTATGCGCTGGCGGCCGCCGCGTGTGTGCTGGCGCTGTTGGTGGCGCTGGTGTGGTGGCGCGGCCAGCCGCCGCGACTGCTGGTGGCCGCGCCGGAAAGCGTCACCGATGCGCCGCATTCGTATCAGAATTACTACGAAATAACACACTGACTAAGCCGGCAGGCGAAACGATAGTGATGGACAGATATTTACTCAATACAGTACTTGTATTTACTCGAAATTAACTGTTGAACTACATGTTTGTTGGTAATATTTAAATTTATCATTTTCTCACCACATTTCACTAAAATACTCAGTGTATATTTCTATAATTTATACTAAAGCTGTATTTACACATCAGCTTATATGTACATTTGAAATATTGTTTGGGAATATTTCATGCCGATTTCAAATGTTTTATGAACAAATTTGTCATATTTTTATTAAACAATAATATATGCTTGAATATATTTGATATTTTAATACTAATTTGCTCAGTTTTTACGTGATATTAGTCTTATATTTTTCACTATACATTGTGTAATTCATCATACAAAACTAGTATATCGTAAACTCATTGTTTAAAAACTTTTGTGTGTGTTTATTTACTATTTATATTGAATTGCTTCATGTTTATCATATCTTCATACACTTTTCTAAAGGATCTTTATCAATAAACACCTGGATTTTCAACATATATTTTCATGAATTTTGGATTTGTGCCACTCCGACGCTTAAGGAACAGAACTTTACGTTCGTATGTGTGTGTGTGTACAATTGTGTACTTGTATATATGCGACCTGTGACGTGTAGAGTGCACAATGTGAAAACTCCATATACAATTTAGAGGAATTTGTATTTACATTGACTTTTTTGGTTCGGTCAATTTAACTGCCATATTTATATTTTATTGTTAATATTTTGTTTATCAGCTTTTTCGGACAGAATTTAATCAAGTAATTGCAATTAAATTAAATTAAATTTATTAAATTCGTTGTCCTTGCTCTGTATTCACATACACAAACACACACACACACACACACACACACACACACACACACACACACACACACACACACACACACACACACACACACACACACACACACTGACACACACACACACACACACACATACACACATACACACACACACACACACACACTGACACAAACACACTGACACACACACACACACACTGACACAAACACACACTGACACAAACACACTGACACAAACACACTGACACAAACACACACTGACACATACACCTACACACTGACACACAAACACACTGACACAAACACACTGACACAAACACACACTGACACACACTGACACAAACACACTGACACACACACACACACACACACACACACACACACACACACACACACACACTGACACAAACACACTGACACAAACACACACTGACACAAACACACACTGACACACAAACACACGCTGACACAAACACACAAACACACTGACACACAAACACACACTGACACAAACACACTGACACAAACACTGACACAAACACACTGACACACAAACACACTGACACAAACACTGACACTGACACAAACACACACTGACACATACACCCACACACACTGACACAAACACACACACACACAACCACACACACACTGACACAAACACTGACACAACCACACACACACTGACACAAACACACTGACACACAAACACACGTGTGCGTAGATGACTGGCTTGGAAGAGATGCTGGCCTGGCTGGTGCGGAAATTGCGCGACTATTTGAAGCGCAGTGAAAGCGGCGTGGCGCAGATTATCAACACAATTGGCCACTCGGCGCTCAGTGTGTGGCTGGTAAGACTCATGTACGCATGTGCCCCGTTTTCTTTCGCAACATTCAGCATGTCAAGAGAATTACCTTTTTGGCTGGCTTGAGGGGTCAGATCAATGTTGTACTGGACATGTTGTTCTGTAAAAATCAGTGGCGGCGCCAGAGTAGGACTTGGAGGGGCTAAAACCCTCCAATTACTGTAAATGCTCTATTTATCCGACATGTTCTAATAATCCGGCGGGCTCTAATAATCCGGCACCCTTAGGTATTGGGTTGCAAAATAATCCGGCACTCCCTGGAAAGGCTTATTGAAACTGCAACCACGATTCAGTTATAGTTCAGCAACAGTTTATTTAGCAATCCTCTTATAAACCGGCAGTCATTAATCAAAGCAGAAATCTTCGTCTTCATATGTGTCCTCGTCCCTGTCATCAGTGCACTATTTTTTGTGTTGCAATTTTTGCGCTATCCTACCGTGCGGAGTGACCAAAACTAATCCGACATACTCTAATAATCCGGCAGGCTCATATAATCCGGCACCATACGCAGGGGTCGAAAAATAATTCGGCATGTCGGATAAAAAGAGCATTTAGGGTATGTGTCAATTCCCCCTCGGAACTCCCGTATATTGAATGTAATGTAATGTAATGTAATGTAATGTATCACCGGAAAAATCCTAGCGCCGCCACTGATGAAAAACCTAGCCAACGTGCTGCAGTAAAGAAAATAAACTAGAAATTTGGAAGATAAAATCAATTATGTTCTTGTTGATTTGTTTATTATTTCAATTGTTTGGGAAGGCAAATGAAGGCGAAGTATGGGACAAGTAAATAAGTTATTGTATGTGTGCACGGGTTCAACAGGGTGTGTATGCGTGTTTTATTGCATGTTTTCCTGTCGTTCGCAGTATTGCAACGCTTGACGTATACCACTAGTGGTCCCGCTCTCATCCACAAATAATAAAGCACAAACATTTTACAAAAAATTGCAAAACAAAAACAAACAAATTTGTTTTATTTTATTTTATCGAGCGGACCAATAATTTGTATTATATACGAGATTCGATATGGTAAATTTGCCTGGCGCATAGAAAATTAGAGTAAAAAAGGTTAATTAACAAGAATTAATGAAAGAAGACATCCATCACACATCTACATCACACATACATCACACTTTCGTCACACATTCATCATACTTTCTTCATACATTCATCACACATCAAACATGTATTATACATCTACATCACACATTCATCACAGACCAACATTTAACATGCAAAGTGCATGATTGAATGTTTCCATCGAAGAATGTGTTCCCGGGTGTTGAAAATTCACCGTATTTTGCTCAATCCTAGTTTTGTGTTGGCTCGACAATTTGGAGCATGCTGGTTCCTGATTGTTCTCAATGTTGGTGTCGTTGTATTCTTACACGACATCTGCATGCGTCATGCATGTGTGATTCCTCAATTATGTTCGAAAAGCATGAAGAAATTCGTAGATGCACGAGCAAATTCCGAGCATTGCCCACGCCATTTGATTCTTGTTTTTCCGTTCACTAGTGTTCATCAAAATCGGCGTTCGTTAGCTGATCTCTGTTATGTATCTTGGTTAATTAAGTGATGTCATTTTCTCGCCGTGTTGGTTCGTATTATAATCGTATCGATCCACCGACCCAGAACATTGTAAGCTTTGTAAGCAAGCCTCAGAAGGCTTGGGTCCCCATTATATTATACAACACCATTATAATAGAAATTTGGGAAAATGCAGTTACGAGCAGCCTTTCGGTCTCCATAAGCTGGGGACTTTATGACATGAGTGAGGCAACGGGGCCCCTCAACACTCGGGGCCCCCGGTAGGGTTCGGGGGGCGGTTGCTACGGCTCAGCACCCAGCACGCGGGCGTGTGTGTGGGCGTGTTTGTGCAGGGCGAGGTGCTGTCAAGCCTGGACCTGGTGCCTGTCAACTTTGTCAAGTCGGTGTGGAACGGAGAGAATCGCGAGGAGCTCAAAACTCGACCAAGACCGGCTCGTCTGCCTGCGTCCTCGCGTCGTCAAAACAGCCCGCCACCTCAACAAGCGGTGGCCGCCCCCGCTGCGGTGGCTGCTTCCTCAAGCGCCGCTTCTCAATAAACCACAGGCGCCCGACATGCCGTCCGATGATTGCGCTATTCAACTGATGAGCTTGGCTAGAACTTTGCTGGCGTCGATTTTAATTGTTTGTTTAGCGGTGTTTTTTATCGTATCGGTGTGAATAAAGTGTGTATTTTATCAGGTGTAAGTCGTGTGATGTCGCGTGCGTGATGTAACCACCAATGCTTGTACATTAAACTTGATTGCGCTACGCTGCTGTTTGTGGTTCGAACGGCTCCGCGCGTGTGAGCGTATTGTTACTTTATCTTGTGAATACATATGTATATCATGTTACTTTATTCCGGTGAACAGTTGCCTGAGCGAGAAAATAAAGATGCAAATATTACTGTGATTCGTGTCATTGGCAAATAGCAAGGATGACTGAAATACTAAAGTGGTGGATTACTACAATTGGTATTTGTTGAAAATAGTAGTATTTGTTCAACTCATTTTTCATTTTTCCATTGTTCTAAAGCAGTGGCACCTGTGGCAATTGCCCACTGGTGGGAGTGGATGGGTTGTGAAGTGGGAAATTAATGGTCGGACAGAACAGGTCAAATGTGTGTTTTTATCAATCCGAGTTCGTTTATATTCACTTCTAGTTACTTTTTGACACGTTTGACGTAGTGGAACAACTGAATTAATTGGATTTTTGAGCGTTGTTGCGGAAAATGAGGACTGGGCTCACTGATAAGTGGGGAATCAGAGAAAAAAGGTCACGGGCCGCTGGTTTAAGGGAAGGGAGATGCTGAGCCTTAACGGGACCAGCCCAATAGAAAATATTCCACACATAAACATAAGTATAGTACGCAATAATGAAAAAGCTATACGCACGTCTTAACGCGTCTTTACGTGTTGAATAAATGTATGCGCTAGAAAACGCACACGCGTACACCGGGCGAAATGTGTATTGAAATAAGTCACTATAGTATCGCCAGACGATTCCATGCTAGAACATCAAAAGGAAAAAATCCGCGCCCCTTGTATACGAAAATAAGGACACCACATACATACACACACACACGGATATACAGATAAACTTGGATGACACATCTTGCAAGCAACCAGAAAAGACATTTTAAACGTTGAACACAGTATGTAATGAATCATTATTTGAACATCGCATATTGAAACACACACAAAATGCATAGTTAACTTACAACGCACTCAACACCTGAACACGGAGACGGCATATTACTGCATAATTATGGCTGGCATACCAGGATCACCCATAAAACAACAATAATATAACATACACGTGCTATATGGTACGGTAGACGCGCATAAAGCGGCAATGTTATGTCAGAAATGCCACCAGAACTGTTTTTTGTTGTAAAATTGGCCTATACCAACACAAGACCAAGACACAGACACAAACCTTAACCCATGAACAGATGCGTCACCAGAAGTTTCCTGTGGGGGGTTAAGGAATTAGATGCGGGGATGAGCGAAACATGAGGAACTACACTCGAAATGTTCAAGGTTAGGAATTTTGGTGAGTCAGAGAGCTCGGCACATTTATGGGGAGGATTTAGCCCCTCCAAGCCCCCCTTGGCACCGCCACTGCCCATTAAAAACGACGGACAAACAGCGTCCATCAAACAAATAAAAAAAGAAAAAATCACCAGCCATCTCGGCGGATTTTGGCGATGTTTGTGCGATTTTCAGAGTTGCTAGCTGAAATATGTTGCCAGTTTACGCTTTTACGACAAAGACACGTTGAAAAACATCACTCATGAAACCACGAATTACTCTGCGCACAAACTCTACATATCACAATTTGCGCAAGCGGGATAGGAAAAATTGAAAATATAATCAATCCATCTATAAAGTTTACCAAAACAAACACAGACACAGTGAAATGAAAACAAAAAACATTCCTGCCAAGAGATATTTGATGATTGGCAATGAAAAAAGAATTAAAATTCAACAATATTCCTTTTTTTGACAATTTACGCGATATGTCGCAACAATTTTACGTACAGAGGCCCTAATCAATATCATCTTCGACTAAAACACCATCATCACTATCACTAGTGCTGGACAGCATCGAGTACTCGGTACTCGCAACTGTATCGACCAATACCGCGCCAATATCGTCTCGACTGCGATCAACATGCGCCGAAAACGTCTCAACGTCAGCCGACTCAGCGTCGGAATTTTTCGCCGATTTATCGGAAGACGATAAGTTCAATAAATCCACTAGCCAATGTCCCAACTGGACGCCGAAAAACAAAAGCGCACAAAAACAAAATGAACATTTATATGAATAAAAATGAAATATTTATAATAATTATTAATATGAATGATTCTATAAATATTTTATATTATGTTAATATCGTATATTAATATATTACCATAGCTAATTATAATTACTGATAACTAATAAATATATTTATTATATATATATTTAAATTATTTACAATTATAAATGTTGGGAAACGTATTATATGTCAATACACCTGACACGATGAGACAAACACAAAAACACACAAGAAACACACAAAAACAAACCTTGGCAAATGAGTTAAAGCCGGAATAATCAACCGAGTTGATTTCGTCTTCAGAGCGCCATTGTACGTTGTCTATGGGAGTTACTTGTCCACGACCCACTGAAACAACATCATCCGGAAATTATTACCCAATTACCACCCGGAAATTATTACCCAATAATAATTGGGTAACATTTCAGGGAAATGTTACCCAATTATTACTAAAATAAATACCCACAAATTACCAATATATCGTACCAGATTAGCATCAAGAAATGGTACCAAACTATTAGAACATTATCTATTATTGAGAATTGAATTGAACGATAACAGCCGTTCGAAATCGCATCAATTAAATATTATTAAACATAAATACAAACAATATATAATTAAATTAAACATAATTATCCTATATATTACAGTTTCAATTTATATTGTACAATGAAACAGTTTTCATCGCAATTTAATATACATTTACGTGAAATTAATATATATTTACGTTTAGTATATTATGTTGTGTACATTTATGTGAGAGAGAAATGACTGAAAAAACGACCGGAGCGCCACCTACCGGCCGAGGAAGTTGTGACGGCGGCGGAGAAGCGCGACACCGCATCTGACACGGTGACAATAAGACGAGGCGAGGATCTCATCGCCTCCAACAACACATCGGCCTCGCGCGAGTATAAAAACACCACCGCCACCGTTATATCAGCCTCGGCGCCGTCGCCTGAACGAATTGTGTCAAATGTCAAATGCCAATGATAGATTCACTATCAATAATTGGGGAAATATTAAATAATTACAAAAACAGTTAATTAAGGTAAAATAATATTAAATAATATTATTTAAGAATAATTAATATATTAAGATTTTTAAGATTAATCAAGATATAATATAAGATAATTAATGTAAAGTAATGTCAAATAATGTCATAAAATATTGTATAATGCCGTTTAATGTTATATAATGTTTTGTTATGTGATTTAATGTTATGTCATGTTATACAATGCAATCTAATGCAATCTAATGCAACCAAATGTTAAGTAAAGCTATATAATGTAGTGTTATGTATGTATAACGTAAAATAAAGTAAAAAGCAGAAATGTAAAATAAAGTAGGTAGAAGTATTAAAATGTGTAAAACAAAGTAAGTAGAAATATGCAGAAATGTAAAATGTATGGAATAAAGTGAGTACAATGTGTAATAATGTAAAATGTGTGAAATAAAGTGGGTAGAATGTGTAATAATCATAAATGCGCGAGATATAGTGGGTAGAATGTGTAATAATCATAAATGTGTGAGATATAGTGGGTAGAATGTGTAATAATCATAAATGTGTGAGATATAGTGGGTAGAATGTGTAATAATCATAAATGTGTGAGATAAAGTGGGTAGAATGTGTAATAATCATAAATGTGTGAGATATAGTGGGTAGAATGTGTAATAATGCAAAATATGTGAAATAAAGTGGGTAGAAATATGTAAAAATGTAAAATGTGTAAAATAAAGTGGGTAGAATGTGTAATAATGTAAAATATATAAATAAAGTGGGTAGAATGTGTAAAAATCATAAATGTGTGAGATATAGTGGGTAGAATGTGTAATAATCATAAATGTGTGAGATATAGTGGGTAGAATGAGTAATAATCATAAATGTGTGAGATATAGTGGGTAGAATGTGTAATAATCATAAATGTGTGAGATATAGTGGGTAGAATGAGT
>OU696575.1:10563467-10568467 GCA_916048095.2 Sacculina carcini | reverse complement strand
TTTGAAAAAAAACGGATTATTTCCAATAAAAACAAAAACCATGTTTTTTAGAAAAAAAACCCCAAAAAAAACATTTTTATTTTTGGTTTATTTGGTTTTTTACACTTTGCACACACAAATAAAAAAGGATTGAACCATGATATTCAGTATATGGTTAAACATATTTTAGTAGCACTTACCAAGAGTTTTGTAAATATTTAAAAAATATAAAAATTAAATCATAAAAATGTACACACAGGATCTTGAATTTCACCTTGTAGCATCTATAGGCAACGGAAGTTTTAAACCGCTTCCAATTGCGAAATCAGTGAAACCAAAATCAGCGAAACCAAATACCCAGTGGTCTTATTTATGAAAACCTGGTGACTAAAAATCGTTTTGTCCATGGAGGTTAATTCATGTTTGTTTTCAAAGTAAACACAGTTTTTTAACTCGGAGGTTTCTAAAAATAGTGTTTTTCATAAAAACTCAAATGTTTTGTCGGAAAAATACAGGATTTCTTATAAATACCAATTACAATGCTTATCCAGCAGAAACCAAAAATGTTAATAAAAATGTTTCCCATATCGTGCAAAACCCTTAAAATCATGTCAAAAAGCCATATTTATGCAGATTTAAAACTGAATTAATGAACTCATTTACTAATTCCGAAAATATTTGATCATTCCTATATGAGAAAAGCCATTTCTGTCAAAAAAAACAATTTTGAAAAAGAAAACATGTTTTTTTATATGAAAAAAACCACTTGGTTTAAACCAAATGGTTTAAACCAAACACAACCTGGTTAGGCCAGACAACAAGACTTGGAAAACTCACCGTGTTTGGAGAGTGAGTGAACTGAAGCCGGCCATCCGCCAGACGCAAAAAGCTGACGCCCATCGAGCTCAACAGACGGACATGTTCGGCGTTGCCGCTGTCAAACTGGCGCGCTGTGAGACGACGCGGACCGCGGTAGTCGCCGATTATGCCGCCAGATGGCGCCAGGGTGCAGCGGCCAGTCTCAACAAGGCGTGTGAGCGGCCGGCGAACTTGCCGGGCATAATCGACCGCCAACAGCCGAGTGTTGGGACAAGTACGATCAGCGGCCGTGAAAGTGGAAGAAGAAGATGGAGGTGTGGTCAAGTTGTTCGAACTGTTTGTCAATGAGGTCTGTGTGATACAAATAAACACACACATACAGACAAATAAACACACACACATACACAATCAGGTTGACAAGCACACACAGGCATGCACACAGACAGATGGGCATACAAACATATTCACACATACAGACAGATACACACACACACACACACATATAGACAGACAGATAAACATATAAACAGAGAGAGAGAGACACACACACACACACACACACCCAATTAGATAGAAAGATAAAGACAAACACACACAAACAGATAGACAGACAGACACAAACACACAAACACACACAGACAGAGACAAATGAACACACACACATACACACACACACAAGCATACACACACATACAATCAGAGAGACAAACACAAATATACAGTCATATAGGTTTACAAACACAAACACAAACACACACAGAGAGACATACAAACAAACAGAAACACACAATCATATAGACCCATGAACACACATAGATACACACACACACACACACACACACACACACACACACACACACACACACAAAGTTAGATTTACCTTTCACCATTCGATATAGCATGTGGTTCACCTTGGTCTGGTACGGCCGCCGACGTCTTGCGGCGCCGAGTTGAGCCAATGAGAGCGGCAGAAGATGCGCCTCGGTGGAGAAGACGAACTGGTTGATGTCAAGCGGTAGGTCGGCCTCGTCGGCAAATAATAAGTATAAGTACTTGAACGTCTCAGCCAACACAAATGAGTCGAGTCTGAGTCAATCACACGACACACAAACAAACATATACACACATACAGTCACACAAGCACACACACACACACAGACACACTCAAGCACGCACATAGATGTACACATATACATCTTTCTGATCTCTCTTTATAGCGAAGAAACACACACACACAGAGACAGACACACACACACACACACCCACACACAGACACACTCAAATACACACACACACACACACACACACACACACACACACACACTTTTGTATGTATATTCCAACAACATATAAATGTATATACAACCATGGAAAACGTGTATATAACCAACAGACAGAGAGACACACATACATAACATACACATAGACACACACACACCCACACAGAGAAAGAGAGACACACACATACACACACAGAGACACACACACACACACATAGAAACACACACACACACACACACACACACACACAGAAACACACACATACACACACACACACACACACAGAGACACACTCAAACACACACAAACACAAACAAGCACACACACACACAGACACACACACACACACAAACAGACATAGAAACACACACAGAGACACACAAACACACAGAGACAGAGAGAGAGACACACACACACATACACCCACAGAAAAAAAACACACACACACACACACAAACACACACACACACAGACATAGAGACAAACACACACAGAGATACACACACATACACAGAGACAAACACACACACAGACATAGAAACACACACAGAGATACACACAGAAACACAAACACAGAAACACAAACACACAAAAACACACCGGTCTTCTTGTTGGCCGGTGCGTACGTCTTTGACGGCGGCGAATCCACACTGAGTGCGCGCATATTGTCGCAGCGAGTCGAGAATACGACTGCCGACACGCAGATAGTGATGGTCGCCGGTGGCGCGGTATAGCATATACGTGGACTCGATCAACTCGGGGCGCAACAAATGCTGTCCCCAATGAACCTGTTCGCAAATAAGCCATTGAGAAAACCTCGATAAATGCTCAAAGAGATATAAAAACGTAGCTGTGTAAGTGTATATATGTGTGTGTACGTGTGTAAACCTGTGTGTGTGTGTGTGTGTGTGTGTGTGTGTATGAATGTTCCGTAAAACCTCTATTTGAACGGCATATTCGGGAAACAATTGAAAAATATAACGGCATCTCAGATTAAACACCACTTTGATGAATTATTCTCTTTTGGCTATAACTATGACTGACTGATTTTAATTAGTGTTTTTGTGATTGCTTACCAGTAATCACCCTGTATTGTAAGGTTTTACATGTGTGTGTGTGTGTGTGTGTGTGTGTGTGTGTGTGTGTGTGTGTGTGTGTGTGTGTGTTTAATCAATTACACATGTCTGTTTTTGGTGAGAAATTACAGACGCAAGTTCACTATTAAATTGCAAATGCATTCAATTACAACACACCTCGGCAAAATTGAACTGAAATGAACAAATCAAAAATAAAATAACGATTGATGACAAAAAATATCAATACAGCCACCGAAACACACACACACACACATATATATACACACATACACGTTGATGTTTGAATTGTACCTTGAAGTCAGTTGTGAAAGCTTCTGGTAGGAGGTTGTGCTTCTGCATCACTTGATAGAGAACTTCGTGAGTTTCAATCGCAGGTCTAATATCACCCATCAGTACCTACATGTACCGCCCAGCACACACACACACATACACACAACAAATGTCATTTTTTTAACATTTTTCTTGTCATGACTTCTTTCAACACAATGAGACTCCTTGTGGCCCTCCAAAGCAGTCCTCGGTTCCTCTAGAAATCCTTGTGGCCCCATATACACATGTATTCTCATATATCTTCCGTGGATAGTGAGAAAACATGGTGGCCCCCGAAAAGCATTTCATGGGCCACGTTGAGAAATATTGCTATAAACAACATGTGAATTACACTAGAGCTAATAATAGTAAAAATAATTGACCTGTAAACCGGGCCAGAAAGCCAGCAGAGCGTCCATAAAGTTTCGCGCCACAGTGTCAGGTTTATGCATGAGAACGTCGAGAAGCAGAGGTCCCTGACTGACATACTTCATCACGGCGCGATAGTGATGGTGAAAACGCGACAAATATCTGTGTACATACACACACACACACACACACATAGACATACACAAGCATATACACAAAACATACACAAACAAAACATGTACAAACACACATATTTATGAAACCATTAATATAGCACAATTAACATATTACGTCTAGAGATGTGCACACACACACGCACACGCACTGACACACACACACGCACACACTGACACACACACACACTGACACACACATGCACACTGACACACACTGACACATACACACACACACTGACACACACACTGACACACACACTGACACACACACACACTCACTAACACACATTAAATTACATTAAGACATTTATATTAAGACATTCACACAGACACAGACATTACATTAAGACATTCACACACGCACACACAGGCACACACACACACTGACACACACACACAGCCACACTGACACACACACATACATACTGACTTCTCGTCGCCGAGTAGTATGTAGGCTTTGAGACAGTATTCGTAGTAGCTGTCGATGCCGGCTCCAACACCGCTGTCGCGCCGCACCCAGTCGCCCGAGTGAATGTTGATTGTGGTGCCAACTAGCTGTGATTGCCGATGTCTCAGCTGCCATAATCTGTCCATGGCAGCGTGTGCCTTATCCTGCACGTATGCCGGCGTCAACCAAGTTATATCCGATGATGATTTGTTTATTATTTGTATATTATTTCCTTTACGAACTGTCTTTTCTTCCTAGAATTATTCTCTTTTCTAATTCTATTTCACCTCTAAATCTTTTGGTTAGCTTCCAGTACACATGGGGCCAACGCAGGGTGGTAAAAGTGCTTGCACTCTTCCCCCATGCTACTGGATTAGCCTGTAGTTAATAATAATAATAATAAAATAATAATGATAATAAAAACGACGCATATTTCATTCTATCCCTGCATTCTCGCATTTATTCGATCTGGTGTCTTTTGAGAAATCTACTAGTACACTTGGGTAATCTGATGATTCTCGT